>PKRV01000635.1:2326243-2340897 GCA_003709505.1 Hyphantria cunea
TATATATATATATATATATATATATATATATATATATATATATATATATATATATATATATATATATATATATATATATGCTCACACACGTGCTATATTACTATAGAGTTCATTATTTTTATTTTAAAAATAAACAAAATTTGACAATTACACACACATATTATGAAGTCTACGAGGGAAATGAAGCGACTGGTCATGGATTGGTTGCTGAACCTCTCATATGATGATATGATGAAACGGAACTAGTCCTCCCAATTCACGGGCAATAGCGGCTAAACATAACACTCTCACAAACACATACACACACGCACACTCCCATTCAAAAACACATTTACACACGAAAAACACTCTCAACTACACATGAATGAACACAGTTACCACACCCAATTCAAGAGGCATCTAGATTGGAATTGACCTATTTATCATGATTATATTTTATATTCTACTTCTAAATTATATACCTAAATTGATGTATAAATATTCTATAAGCCAGGACCGCTGTCCTTCTCAAAGTGATGCTAGGGTGCTAATTTCTGTTGTTGCCTCACTATTATTATTATTTTTTACAATCTTTTGAGCATCTTTTGTCGTCGTTATTACGAGAAATTTTAGAACAGCAGAATTAGCACCAATGAATAATGTAAAATCTGGTCTTGGTCGCTGCGTCACAAGCCTCGAGCTTAGTGCGGAACCATCGATAACTTCAAACATGTAATTTGTTTATGTAGAAATGGGATAAATAAATAAATATAGTGTTAAAAAATTATAACTTTTTGACGGAAATGTAATTGTAGAAAATAAATTGAAGTTAAACTAAAGAAGAGCGGTGATATAATACATTTTTGTATGTATACAAGTAGACGCCACCACTTCTGATTTCTTAGAAATCAATCGATATAATCAAAAATTTACAATTTTCGTATTGTACTTTGTAATTTGGATACTCAATAGTATAATATCAGATTTTTAGTAATTATAAGGGAGAAATTTTGCAAGATACTTACTTTCAGTATACATAACAGCCGATTACAATTATTCGCTAAAAAGCGCTCCTTTGTTATTCGACTTTCTTCTGATCTTGCCCAAAGTTTTGATAAAAGTGCTACCGTCATGTCATCAAAATATTGTTTCGTGAAAAACAAAAAAAAACACTTCTGAATTCGGTCATTTCGCAAAACTTTTATTCCTTCTTGGAAGAGCTCTTATTTTTAAAACTTTAAAATTGCTTCTGATGATTGTATAAGGAAAGATGGAAAAGAAAAAAAAGTTATTTTCATTGATCATTTAAACCATATAAAAAATAAGATGACAAGCTATATTTCTTCGCTATTTAATTAAAAATTTATTTAATACTATAGCGTGTTTCTATATCGTGAAGCAAAACATTTTGAGTAATCATGGTGAAAATTCGCAGTAAAAAATATTGCCATCTGACTAAGACACACCGAACTATGAATAACTACTAATCGTAAATCGCGATATGGCAATTCTCGCGGCGATTAGGATATAAAAACTTCCCAACATGAACCGTCTGGTCGGAGGATCTACCTTTTGTGTTGGAGGGTCACGGTCCATTCCTATGCAATATAATGAGATTTTAAAGACACGTATAGGTTTACGAGTTGCGGTGGCGCATGAATGGGCGGCCATCATAGTCTCACAGAAAACTGCTTGGCGCTGTGTTTCACCGAGTGAGTGATAGTACCGAAGGCCCATACCTCTCCCCCAAAGGCTGGCAACACACTTGTGACACCCTTAGTGTTGCGGGCATCTCTGTGTTTGATAGAGCAAGGATACTGGAGGGCAATACCCTGACCCCTCCCCTCATCTCCCTCCCCATCCGTCAAAGACCGGCAACACACTTGTGACACCTCTGGAGTTGTGGGTGTCCATGGGTGGTGGTAATCGCTTACCACTTTTCGTAGTCGTAAAAGAAAACCATTGCAGTAACGATCTAATGACGGAATTAATGATCAAGTGGTTAGTGAACCTTACTGCTAAGCCATGTTGTGATCGACGTGTTTGATTCCCAACCAGGACAAATTTTTGTGTCATGAATACGATCACTGTTTGGGTATTATCTTTATATAGGTGTAATTTATGTATAATCTGTTAATATTGAGAAATATATAATATGCTTATCAACAGGCTGGTTATTATAGACCATTGGTATAGACATTTCGTATCTTAGAATAAGACGACGATGTATGAGGATATTAATTAGAATTTCTTACTTTTACTTTAAACTAAAGGTTTTAAGCTGGTGTTTAAAACGTCAATTATGATAAAACCTCTGCCAGAGCTACCTGTATTGTGAAAATATTTGCTTGGGTACAATATAATTATCACTAGTTTAACTCAAATATTGTTCAAGTCATAATATTAGGGTAAAAGACTATCATGTCACCTATTGTTCTGAAATTACTTCATAAGCAGCCGAGAGTAAACTTATAACACGAATTATGTCTAACTTTTTGATATTTCAAATTGATAGAAGTTCTGGACGCCAGCTTCATTATAATTCTTCAAAAAACTTTGTAAACATCTAATTATTCATTTTGCTAACTTCTAACTGAACAAACAGATGGCCTTAGAGAAAGTTTGATTTAAACAATGAATGGCGATCTTGTACAGTTGAACAGTCTGTGACCTAAGTTTTCAGCTTTAATTTAAATTTTGGCATCAACTATACTAATCTCTATTAGTAGAATTAACGAATTATTTTTCAAAAAACGTCCTACTTCGTCAATATCTGTAGTCTTTATTAAATTCAATGAATAACTGAAAAGAAACAAATAACTGAAAGGAAAAGAGTTTTAATTTTTTTTTATTTTGACATCACTCACATAAAAATATAACAAGCCCTTTAGGCTTTAGGGCGAGCCTAAGAAATATACACACATACATACACTCGAAAAACGTAACCACTCTTTCTTTCGCATTCGGGTACTAGACTATGATAAATAAACATGATTTGTCTACAGAATAATATAAATTTTAATACACGTGTCGACGATATCCAACAAAATGTTTACAACATGTATTATATAAATGTGGATTTGTAACATAGCCCAATTACCAGACTACCTAAAAAAGTGCAATATTTGATTTGTAAGTTTATTTATTTATTAATTGGAAGTAACATTTATACATTTACAGTTTATCGATCCATCGATAAACTGTAAATGTATAAATGTTTAGTTTACATTAGTTTGGTTCACAAGGCGGCTTAAATAGACCAAACATTTATTTTTTACGAAGCTTTCAAGGCTCATCTATTGGGGGTTCCATATTTGTGTGAAATATACAGTATAGTGATTGCACTATACTGTATATTTCATTACGGAGGTCTTATTGAAATGACCCCAAGTGATGCGACAGTGGTGTCAAAGTGCGCCCTGCGTACATTTACAATACAGTAAACCCATCATCCGGTGACAACTGTATACAACATCAACTGTAAATAGTGTTTTGTTTTGGTATAAAATTAAAAATTTAAGAAAAATCATTATTTAATTAAAATCAAATAGTTACAAATGACATAGGTATACATCCGAAATTTATAAAGTTTCATATATCTTATGCACAATCTGTGTTCCTGTTTTCTTTTTAAATATTCAACAGTGGATCCAAAATATTTAAATAAATTTGAGTATCGTTTGAATTTTCATATCATCCCAAATATCAATATTGTCAATATATCAACAAGTTTTGAGACAGTACAATTGTATTTTTATTTCTCTAAGTTCGCTATTGCTATGAGCAATAGCGAACTTGTTAATACACTTACTACTAACATCTAAAAGTGTTATTTCTTCCACTTAATCATTATAAACTAGTTTCAGTTCAGAACTTGCTGTAAAACCACGTAGAAATAAATTAACTGCACTCACAGGATTTACCAAGAAATTACCAACTCCATTACCTATATTCAGATTGTCATACAGCATATAACATGCTCGGAAGCTCCCGGAGGATAACACTACGCTGTGCATGTATTATGTATGAATACATTGCAGCTGACGGTGCCAATTCTGATATGACAAACTAAAGAGGAAGTTTTAGTTTCCCTCCTCTGAAATTGGTTTTAAAATATGTTTGAAGGCATGTATGTTTTGAAATACATATTAAGTGATATTTTTCTGTAACCAGTTTTGATTTCCAACAAAATACTAAAGGGGTGGCCTGATGGAAAGTGATTTTCACCGGCCATAGAAACATGTAACTCTTTAACATTAACATCTGTAGGTATTCGTGAATGACCGATAGAATACAAATGCTGTACGCTTGTAAAGTCATGGTGTTACTGCGGTTAAACCTCTGGTGAAATCACACCAACGGGAAATGCGCTCATACCATCCTATAGAAAGCTGGTATTTATTTTGAACTAAAACACTTTTTTAATCATAAATAATCGACGGCCTTTGGCAATCGCCAAAGCCCGTCGATTATTTATGATATATCTATATAATTATATAGAGTTCGTTAAAATCAACATTAAAAAAACAGATAATTATAAAGTAATATTGTATGAAACACTAGCTATGACCTGCGATACAATAACAACCACGGTTAAGCCGCAACGAAATGTAAAAGAAATCTTATGTCCGTCTCCTCGTTCTAAGCAACCTCCCCACCAATTTTTAGTCAAATCGGTCCAGCTGTTCTTGAGTTATAAATAGTGTAACTAACACGACTTCCTTTTATATTTATAAGATTTGTTGAAAATGATTTACTTTTAAATACAAACGGAATTTCCGGTAGCCTTATAATTATTTAATTTATCAAGTAAAGCACTTTGTAGCTCAGAATTCAAACAAAAGAATAAAAAGTTTTAATTTCCCCATGGTCTGTTAACAGGTTGTTAGCTCGTCGTGTGTTTTTTTTAACAAGTTCACCATGAAATTGTGGAAAAGGAAAAACTCGTTAAAACTTGTAAATGTAAGATGAGCTATCCTAACGTCTACATGGCTATATCTACGTAGAAAACAATTGCAAAGTATATTCAAATAAATATTATAATTTAAGGCTTGTATCTACTAATCTATGGGAGTATCTATGGTCTTATAATACTTAAAAGAATAGAATGATTCTTTTTTTTTAGTAAAGGCTAATCCCGCATTACAAACATACATGAAACGGACAAAAAGCACACCCAGACTCAGGATAACAATTTGTGAATCCGACAAAGTGAAGTTTCATGTGGAATTTTGTGGTGGTGTGCCGACCGTTTAAACCACTTTTTTTTACGTGTGGAAAACCCCTCGGGCCTTCATCTCACCGGGGTTTGCGGCGGGGTGGTGTGTCAGAATCGAACCGACTAAAACCATACGGTGTGCCACTCTGCGCCTGGGACGGGACGGATCCGGGAACCGCTTTCTTACACCATCCGGACCCCTCCAAAGAGCAACCGCTTAAACCACTTTTCTTTTTTTTTTTACGTGGTGCAATGCCTTAACGCACTTGGCTCCAGCGGGGACAGGGGGTTCACTTTGTGTGGGACTCCTCGCCAGACTACCCACTAAACCACCATGGTGTGCCACTCTGCGCCTGAGCCGGGAGAGATCCGGGACCCACTTTCTTACGCCATCCGGAGACCGCTTAGACCACTAGGCCAACCATGCAGTCAAAAATTCAGATGTTTTATTTTCTGAGAATGACTTTGGGAGCAATTACGACAGTCATCAGTCCTATTATTCTATTCGATGTATTAAGATTGTGTAACTCTGGCCATACATTGAAGTTATCCAAGGGGTAAAGGAGGTCACAGTTATAGAATGCGAATTTCCTCTATCGATTACGGCTACGGCGACCTCTTCAAATCTGTTTAAGCTGTCGTTGATGTACTTGTATGTAGTTAATATACCTGGCCAATCTAATTGATAAACGTATGCTCACAGAGCAGGTAGGCTAGCACACTATTGAAGTAATTATAAAGACGGTAAAGACGTGCGTGTTTTTAGCTTATCGTTCCAAACATCCAATTCAGGAGGCCACCGATATAAAAATATGCGCTACCATTAATGAACAATTCGATTTAAACTTTATCTGTTCATGCTAATGTACATATAAGAATGACGTACTTTCATTTCATTAAATTTGCTCATCAAATTCAATTTGTCTATCATACTAATAAATTAATGTTAAACAAATAAAATCGGAACGTATTTTACCGATCGTTTTGTTTGGTCTACCATGGGATTGGTTGTAATGTTTGCCCGTGTATTGTTAAATGATTTATATCTGAAATCTATGTACATCCTGAATATAGTTATTTTTATATAACTCCAGGCTAAAGCAATATAGGTTTAGCACATATCTTTGATAATTAAAGAAATTATTGGAAATAGTTTGATCAACCCTAGAATACAAAAGTTCAATATTTAACGTCCTATAGGTGTCTATAGGACGTTAAATATTGAACGGTTGGCCTACTTATTTAACAACAGCGGTTTCTACAGAGCTGAGAGTTCTGGGTTCAAACCATAACACTTTGTGTGATCAATAAGCTGTTTATCGGAGTGTGGGTCTTCTTTGTGTTCGTTTCATGCATATTTTTCAAGTTTCCCATGAAACTAAGCAAATTATCTTTAAATTATAAATAAATAAAGTGCAACAACGCCTAATATAATTTGTATGACAGAATACATCGAGGTGGAATTAGTTTTAAAAATCTCAGCTCTAAAAATATTTGAAATCAAATAACTTTTATTTCAAGTGGGTATTTTCAGATTCTCTCGAAACGTTACATTACAGACTCTATTTGCTCGGTTCCAAAATGTTATTTTTGTGGAGGAAAACCGTCAAGAAACTCCATAAGTTACTCTTTTGAATTTTACTTGGTGCTTTGTGAAATGCTGTTAGCATGTGTTTTCTAACTTATTGTTAAATAGCTCGTAACTATATAGGTCAAAGGTGGAATTCTATTTTTTTTCACTAGCTATTGACTCAAAAATCGCCCATTTAGAGAACCTATTTCAATTATAAGATCGGAATAGTTTTTTAACTCACAAAACACCTTACTCGCACTCGTTGAGATCGAAAGACATTTGAAAACTATTAAGGCTAAAAAGCACAGAATATATAAGTAATAATACACCAAGGAAGCCTCAAGTTTCTCTTTAATTACACATTGAAATACCATATTCAGTCTGAGATATCTATTACTAAGCAAGATTTCGTATTCATACATTATTAACTTTGACTGTATAATGCTATTCGAGTGCAGAACTCATTTGAATACAAATGAATGTGAACCTTCAAACGATTGCTTGCTTCGTACAATTGGAACGGGAATGCACCGCGTATATTGCCTTTATTATAATATAATTTAGTATATTGATTTTATAGTAAACATTGACAATAGATTTATTCTTGTGTAGTCTTTGCTATAAATGAGGCATTATTTATTGCGAATAACGTGGAGCTTAAGTCTATATTATCGATAACTTTACAGCTTTAGGGGTAAATTCGATTGACGCATCACTTTTTTTCTCATACAAATTAAAATTTTCATTTTGAAGAATACTTACAATCTATTACTGCAGATTGTTTTGCTTGTAAATGCATGACTAACAACTTAAGCAGTAGTTTTTATTCACGCATATTTTGAAATGCCGTTAATATTATAGATTTCGAGCATGTTTAATGTAAGTGTTCAATAACCACTTAAGTCAAAAATTTGGGAACAATTTTCATCTTTTCAGCGTGTAATTTATATACAAAATTTATGTAATTACTTAACATTGGTCGCTTACTAAAAAGAAAATCGGCGCAGTTATTTGGCTGTGACAGAACAGCCAAACAACTGCGTCGATTTTTAAGTAATTAGTTATAAAGATACTTTAATTCTTGAGGAATTACATTGGTTTCTTTTTACCGCAATAACTATACGGCGCGGCTCTACTTGCGTGTATGTTACACGCAAGTAGAGAGGCAGGCAAAGTTAGTAACACTTAAATACTACACCGTGAGAGAGTCACGCTTCGGCATGAATGGGCCGGCTCGACCGAAATTATTATTCCGGCCTCATAGGAAACCGGTGTGAAACAGTGTTTGCGCTATGATTTATAGGGTGAATGAGGATACCGGAGGCCTATTCCAAAACCCCTCTCACATACCCCTCCCTCAAAGGCCAGCAACGTACTTGTGACACCTCTGGTGTTACGGGTGTCCATGGGCGATGGTAATCGCTAGCCATCAGGCGAAACATCTGCTCATTTACCACCTATTCCATGTGTGCCACGGTGGCGCAGTCGTAGTGTATGCGTCTGCTGTCCATGAGGTCTAGGGTTCGAATCTTATCGGACAAAATGTTTTGTATGATCTGCAAATGCTCATTTCGGAATTTGGGTTTTTCCAAGTATAATATTTATGTATTTACAAAAAAAAGTATTTATGTATGCATATCAGTTGTCTAGTACCCACAATACAAGCTCTGCTTTGCTTGGGACTAGATGGCGTTATGTGTTTGATGTCCTAAAATATTACATCACATCTCCTATATATAGTGTGTCTCCTATAGATAGTGATTCCTATAAAACAAACAATTACGGGAATAAAATAAATAAATAGGCACATCGCGTTCACCACTGCCAATATAGTGTGGACAGTTAATCAGAGTCGACCACGAACCGCTGTACTAGAGCCTCGCTGCAAATACTGAACATTAACTACCTGCTACTACAGAACACCGTTAATGTTAACCGACTATGTTAAAATGCTAATTAAAATTGAGCATTTAATTGCGAGGTCGTGTGTTTCAAATTATTTATTTGTTCCACAAACGTATGATGGAAATTAAATGAAACGTAATAAAGTTGTTACAGATGTTTTATACATAAATAGTGAAAATATAATTTAATTTTTATGGAAAGAATATAGAATAAAATAAATACAGTACTCAATAGAATAAAATAAAAATCCAATAACATATTGTTTGGTAAGAAAGTAAAATGGTAATAATAACTTCTAGAGTCATGTTCTACCACCAGGCACTTTCTGAGTCTAATCATAAATCTGACCCATATAAGGAACCACCCAAAAACACACAAGTATATTTCGTCAGAACAGTGAAATAAGAATTTAAGAACCTGTTCATCATATCTGTATAGTGAGACATATCGGGTGGGCCTCCGGTACCCTCAGTGACAGTGAGGACGTGGAATCAATCCGGTCGAGCCGGCCTATTCATACCAAAGCATGACTCTGCCATGGTAAAAAGGATGGTTGAAGGACATCCGCTGCTGAATATTAAGCTTCTACTAAGGTTCTCCACAATAATAAGCGCGAAGCTGTTGGATGTGGGCAGTATATGATCGGTTTCCGCAATATAAAAGAAACAACATTCAAATTCGAAATTAAAATTAAAAAAATAACTGTTCTATTCCCTAGATTTCTAGTCTGGTAGCCACCAACTTCATTTAAAACCCTTTTTACCATATTTTTTCTTTTTACGGATCACACATAATTACGTATCAGTATTTTACTATTTCTTTAATACGCGGATAAAATATTTGCAATGAAAGGATGAAGAGTTCATCCGTACAGAAACACAAGTTCTACATAACATTATTTATAGTTAAAGTTGCTCTTATTTATTCTCTGTATTTTACAAAGACAACAGAGTAATTCGAAGCAAGACACCGATAACCTCAGCAAAAAGAAACGTTAAAAAAGATACTGTTCAACTAAATAAATAGGTCTTATCTGTCATCATTGCATCGGGTATGTTTCGTGCTGTTTTGAAGAAGTAACCTTTCCTCTAGTTATTTTCCTAGCCTTTATAATTCCCAAGATTATTTAGGGTCGGATACGAGTTCAACCGGTTTTACCTAAATATAAGCTTTTCCACAGAATGACTGGCATCGGCAGTCTTGAGAACAGAGTACTGAATTCGAAGATGGAACTAGAAGTCAGTATATATGAGGGCACTGACTTCCCAATAACGATTACCATAGATGTTTCACAACGGATGGGCTACTTAACGTGCTCTCCGAGGTACGTACCTTCCTCTAGTTAGTTTTGATATTAAATATTAAATATAGTTCAAACCCCTCCACTGATCTGACACACAGAATCAGGGATTGAAATCAGGAAGAAGCAAGGAAGGAATTGCTTATTACCGGGTTTCCTTTGAGACCACGTTAAAACTCCGGTCGAGTATGAATATAATTCAAATCCTTATTATTGATTATCTTTCCAAACTATGGCTGCAATAATTAATACGAAATCAATATCACACCTAATTATGTTTGCGTTTATTGACAGTGTGTAATAACTGTTTGGTTGGTTGCACAAATAATTAGGTCATGGATTTGGATGTTCATTAAATCCCTCAACTGTAGGTGAGTTCATGAAAATAGATAGTTTGATATATTTACATTGCTCGAGTGGTAATATATTAGGAATAGAGTGTCGTAATTACTATTTATCTCGAATAAACACAAGAAAAATTTTAAACAAACCCTATACAAACCCGTTTAGCTTGTATGTTTTATAAATATTACGTTCGCTCATGTCATATGTAGTCTTACAACTAAAGTTCAAAATCGGCTTAATGTTAGTAAATATCACTGTGTAAATATTGTTAATTAAATGAACACTAAATAATTATGAAACTTCGTGTACGATTGCACACTTGTAGATGTTGTGGAGTGCATGGTTAAAGTACACCCAGACTTAGAACAACAATTTATGGATCACACAAAGTGTTGTCCCATGTATGATATGATTTGAACCCACAACACTTGGCGCAGTAGGAAGCGGTGTGGTATATGCATACATAGAAACTATTATATTTTAAAGCAACGTCTGTTTATCTGAACATGATGTTACAACTATACTTTAAAAATCTTCTTAATGTGATTCTCTTAAGATACTACTGTGCAATACTGTAATCAAATTAATACAACTTTAGTTGTAAGACTACATATGACATGAGCGAACGTAATTTTTATAAAACATACAAGCTGAACGGGTTTGTATAGGGTTTGTTTAAAAAAATTCTTGTGTTTATTCGAGATAAATAGTAATTATTTAGTGTTCTGAAACTTTGACTACACGGTCGGCCTAGTGGTTTCAGTGGTCACCACACCGCTTCCTACTGCGCCAAGTGTTGTGGGTTCAAATCATACATGGGACAACACTTTGTGTGATCCATAAATTGTTGTTCTAATCTAATCATTTCATAAACTCACTCTAACAAAAAACTAAAGAAATAAGGAATCTACCTCATTTTTAAGCAAATACAATTTCTATTCAACCTATTGAATATACAACAATACAATACAAAATCTTTGTTTTTCACAATACCAAATTCAATTTGCAACCAAGGCTGCAGTTACTAAACCATACTAAAGCTCTTTTAGACTATTAGATAAATACCAGATTATCTCGAAGGCTCCTAAGGTACAGTTCGATGTAATAGCAAGAGTATTCAAAGACGCTGAGATAGTAGATGCCCCGGGTTAGTAGTAACCGTAGCTCGAGTCTCAATGGTTATCGATAGGGCAACCATAAAATAACCTTTCCTGAAATCCTTTACGCAAATTTGGTTACGAACTCAGCCGAGTCAAAAATTTATTGACGGTAAATGTTGTCGTTTGAAAGGGGACAAAAAAAGGCAACCTTTAGAAAATTTGTTCGTATTCAAGGAAATAATGTTTAAAAGGTAACATTGAAAGGTATATTGTGCAAATATTTATAAGTTAATAGACGTAGTATGAGCGAAGCAGTGTTAAGGTAGAATTTTTATAAAAAATATCATATATATAACATTAACAATATAACTTCAGATTATTAGCGAAAATTCTTAATGATATTAAACCCCTAACCTCATTTTTGTAAATTTTTTAATATCTTAAAATAATATGTACAGTAAAAGTTCACTATAAAATCTGATATATTTTAAGTAGTGGTTGTTAAAAAAATAACATCATAAACATTGAACACATGCTTTTATTACGGGATATTTTTCCTTTTTCCTCTGAATTTCTGTAAAAAACGAAACGTTTGGTCTTTTCGGCTATCAAACTAGCGCTTAAGTTTTAATTGAAATGCTTGGATGCGACTGTGAAATCAATGTTATCGCCAAAATTAGAAATCTTCTTCACAGTTGAGTATTATAGTAACTTGTATTATAAAGATATTAATGTGATGTATCTATAGTTTTAAACTGTAATGAACTTATTGGGTCCTTTGTCGCAGAGTTGGCACGTTAGCTCTGTGCGTTTAGTTTTGCATCCAAGAAATATTCAAGATAGTTGATCATTGTCTACTTTATCCATATGAATGCCACTGACAATAGTTTCTATTGTAATGTAAAGAGACTTTTACGTGCCACGTAGATTGACTGCAACGTTGAAATATTGCGCAATAAGGAAGCCAAAGAACGAAAGAAGAACTTTTTAAACTGACGAGTATTGAGTAAAGAAATAGGTAAGAATTGCAAACATAAATTCCTAATCATTATGTCAAGTTCAATTCAAATTCAAAACCATTTGTTCAATTTAACTTTTATAAATATCACTCAGTGTGTTACTGAGTGATATTTATAAAAGTTAAATTGAAGCTACAATTAAAAATCATAGATCGACACAAACAGACGCCATCTGTTTGTGTGAATAAATAAATCAATATTTTCGGTCATTTTTTTAACACACAACGCCATCTAGTCCCAAACTAAGCAGAGCTTGTACTATATACTAGACAACTGATATTCATACATATATACTTTTTTTGTAAATACATACATATTACACATAGAAAACACCCAAACTTTGAAACAAATATTTGCAGATCACACAAACATTTGGTCCGACACAGGAATCGAACCCGAGACCTCTAGCACAATAGTCGCATACGCTACCACAGCGCCACCGAGGCAGTCAAAAAAAATTTTTTAAATAATAAATAAAAAAATGTAGTAAAAAATATAGTAATAATAATGCAGTCAAAGTTAATTAAATGAAAACTTTGAATGCTCAAAAGCTAACATTCCAAGAAAAAAAAATACTCAGTGCAATCTTTGAAGGTTTGCGTCTATTATAGGACATGTATTGAATAAGATAGATGAAGAGACTATGAGTTTGATTTAAGAAAAAATATATTTTATAGAACAAACAAATCAAATTTCACGAAAAAACCGTTATCAACCTATCGTTAAAATAAAATTCCTACCCAAAATATAAACAAACTTCCTAATATCGCGGCTGTAAACTGTTAAACGAATTATATTTTTGATCAATATAAAGAGGAAAAATAATCGAAGCCTATCTCGATTCGCGGCATTGTCACGTTTTCAATTCGGAACCTGATCGATATCTCGGTGTCTCATGGGCGTGTACCTGGTGAGTCTCCACTTAATTGACTATTTTGGAGAGTTCCAAGCCGATATTTGATCTATCAACGAATGCTGATAAAAATTTTGTAGCGCTTTTAGAGTTTAAATTTAGAGGTTTTTAAGAACCTTGGGAATGTATTTATATTGTTAACTATATCAAGAACTTGCTGGCTTTTAGACTTATTGTGTCTGAAATAATCTCTGTACTTTTGTGTTACTTGTGTAAGAAATGAGGCAGATATGAATTTATATACATGTATAAAGATAACTTTTTTATGGTATAGGTGGCAAACGAGCAGACGTATCGCCTGATGGTAAGCGATTACCGACGCCCAAGGACAGCCGCAACACCAAAGGCGTCACAAGTACGTTGCCGGCCTTGGGGAATAGGGAGGGGGATGAGGGAAAGGGTTGAATTATGGGCCTCCGTTATCCTTACTCACTCGGTGAAACACAGCGCGGGTACTGTTACACATCATTTTTCTGTGAGATCACTTCGGTCGAGCCGGCCCATGCATGCTGAATCGTTGCTCTCTCACTGTTAAACTGAGTGATTTCCATTAGACATACACAGCCCAAGTAGTCTAGTCTATAGAGAGACTGTTATCAGACTATTAAGTTCTCTAACTTCCCATAACTATGTCATCTTATGGCAGGAAAAAAGTAAATTATTTATCTTGAAAAAAGCATTCATGATATATAGGAATTACCTGGAAAGTCAATAAATCAATCAGTCAATCAATAACCCATAATGTCCCACTGCTGGGCTCGGGTCTCCTCTCAGGAGAGGGTTAAGGCCATACATCCCCACGCTGGCCAAGTGCGGGTTGGGGACTGGCAATAATACGTTGTGGCTGCGTAAATCTTGCCATTGGATGTTTTTATGCCACCTGAAGGCCTCCAACTAAGCTTCACGACTGTTATCGTATGATAACAACCGACCGACTGCTTAACGTGACCTCCGAGTCACGGAAACGCTCACGGTAACATGCCACCAGCTGTCACCCATCCAGGTGCTGACCGCGCCGTCGTTGCTTGCCCTCGGTGATTGTTTCTAATCACCGAGTGCAACTGGGCTATGAGCGCCTACAAAAGTCCTGGAAAGTGAATTTACATTATCAGTAGTTCTTGACCACGGCTCCATCTTGTGTATATTGTGTATAAATACTAAATAAACCACTTTACATTCAAGTTTACAGTACGTGAAATTCTTTCGAATGAGTTGGCAATACTGACGCAAACCTAGTACCCGACTGTGTACAAGGTATATTATTAAAATATGTTTATGTAGTTGCATGTTGTATATATATAT
>PKRV01000635.1:2345155-2382842 GCA_003709505.1 Hyphantria cunea
AAGCTGAAGTGGCAGTGGGCTGGCCACATTTGCCGAAGAACCGATAACCGTTGGGGTAAACGAGTTCTTGAGTGGAGACCGCGTCTCGGCAAACGTAGTGTAGGACGTCCACAAGCCAGGTGGAGCGATGATTTGCGCAAGACGGCTGGCAGGAGCTGGATGCGAGAAGCCATAGATCGAACTAAGTGGCGTGAAATTGGAGAGGCCTATGTCCAGCAGTGGACTGCGATAGGCTGATGATTGATTGATATATATATTATAATTGGTTCGACACTGAAATAGAACCTGACATCTTAAGCATAGCATATGTTACCACTGCACCACCGAGGCGGTCAATTGCAGGACCTTCACGTAACTTAATAAATTAAGTCACGAGCTGTTGAACCTTTCTCTTTTCCTCTTTCGTTCTTATCGATGATAAAGTACTTATTATTTTATATATTTTTATATATAGCTGTGGCTTCACTTTATCAAGGTATATCTATTGGAATATTGCTAAACAACAACTGGAAACAATCACGCGAAACTACACGAATGATGCAATACATTCTAGTACCTGCATTTAATCTACTATTTTAATTAAGTTTAAATATGCGTTATAACGTGAAACCGGGTAGGTGTAAACTTAATTAAAATATTGGAATAAATAAAAGTGACTCTGATTCCAGAATATATACACGAATGATAGTAATAGACTAATGAAACATTCAATATCTTAATTGAATTTTTGATTTCTAACACGGTTTCAAATGAAAATTATTTTTAATTAATTTAACTTTAATTCAATTACCTCCCTTGTTGCTTTGAATCAACTCTATATCGGAGCAACAAGGAAGGTAAACTCCAAACATTATGAAAGCCTCAACAAGTAGTATTAAGAACCTTTGTCATATATTTGTTTGCAGCAAAACTTCCTCCACCCAAGGCTATGTTCCTTAGTTCTCCGACCTTGTCAAAAACATATCTTGGCAAAGTAAGTTCACATTTCCTCTTCTAAGATGTACCCAACCATTAAATTTAATTAATTTTATTTATTTACCTCTATACCAGTTATTTGAGAAGAATTTAGCATGAGCCCACTTTTTGGCTTTTCGAAGCTTTTTTGACTTTAAAATAAAATGCTATCAAATCAAGTACCTTTTAAGTTCCAAAGTTTGCCGAAAAAGTTTTATAAAAAAAATTTTTTTTTTGCTTCATTTTTTAAAAGATCTAATACATCTACAGTTTTAAATTCCAATAGGGTTCTTATTGTATTTTCATTCTTATAAAATCTTCACTCAAGTTTGCACAATATTAATCTGTTACATTCAAAACTAGGATTTTCTTTTTTTTTTAAATCCTTATTGTTCTCTTCATACTTACATAGATTAATGCACTCTTTCTTGGTTGTTTCTCAACTTGTTTATACTAAGCATTACAAGTAAATATACGCCTTATTCATTTCATCACATTTCTTTATCATGAGAAGACCACACTTCTAAAATTTTCGTTACTGGGTTCACTTTTGAAGTTTCTCTGGCATACCCATGCAATTATAAATATTCAGCTTTATGATAAATCTAGTTAATAATTTGTGAATACATATTTGTAAAACCAAGCGCTAAGTACAGTTGTACATTTTTCAATTTCAGTTGACTTTACACGATATGAGATTTTATAACTAAAAATCTTATGAATTGAATATAAATACTAACCCAATCCAACCAAGCGCTAAGTAGAACTTCAATAAGAAGAAGCGGTGAACTTACAACATCAAATACAATTTTTTAATATAACGTATATATATATATATTTCTTTTGTGTTACGGGTAGACAAGGATCGAAACTGGGTCACATCAAGCAAGTTTTTTGAGAAGGATAAGCATTATATAATATATTATATATATATATATCCTTGTCTACCCGTAACACAAAAGAAATACTTCGCAAAAAACATCTACGCACAAACATATAGGCAAAATATCTTCCAAAACACAGATATGGGCTACCATAAAGGTTCCATTACAACAAGTATATCAAAATTATTCAAATAACAAAATAAAATAAATTACAATTTGAAACGGGAGCATCATTTACTTTCCTTGACTGCAAAATATTACCATTACGAAGACTCCGACATTAAACTTTCTTCAGTAAGTTGGTGTAGAACTCCTCACAATTGTAAAGTTTTAATTGAAACCTCAACGTCTCGTCTATAAGTTTGTGCCGAGCTTTGTAATATACAATCAGTTATAGGAGGTCCTGGTACTACATTCAGTGCTGTGTTGTATGTGGTCCGAATGGAATACGACTGTCTTCCTATGCAATCTGCTCGTGGTAAGTAATGGCCTCACACGAGTTTTAATCTCGTGTTTTGTGCTCAAATAGTAACTTTGTAAGATTAGATATCATGCACGGACAAATATTAACGTTTCTAATGAAAGCTTTCGAAAAGCAGACATAGAAAGACCTTTACGATTTCAACATTCTAACGATGGACATTTTGTCAAATCAATTTCAAATAGGAGATTGTGGGTAAAAATTATTTTGACTAAATATATGTTACTTTCCTTAAGTTTGACAATAGAATAGATACTAGACTTACCGAAGAAAATATGGGAATTATACATCAAGGTCAAACATGAATGTAAAAAGCAGTGTGCTATAATACCCTTGAAAAACTTTATAATTATTGTTTCAAATAAAGATTACTGTCCCAATGTACGTAGGTGTTAAATTAAAAGCTCTATTATAATTAATATGTCGGTAATTACTTATGCGTTGCTATACCATTCAATGCTCTAACATTTTAAATGTATTAAAAACAACTGTTGTCAAGGACAAACAGATGTTCTCGACAACACATATTTATGTTTAGGATTTACGTAAACGTTCATGGAAAACAAGCAAATATATGAGAATGACATCTTTCAACGCTAAGTCACGTTGTCATAAATAAATACCAGCCAATAATATAAGAGGAAAGAGGCGTTAGTGATTTTAGAAAGAAAATCAAAGAGAAAAACCCAAAACGCTTGCAACTTGTCTAAGAAGCAGGTTTGTAATCCTGCTGAATGTATTGTTACATCTGTAGAAGTAGTATAGCTTCCTTATAGCAATAGCCTTCCTTTTTTTTACTATTATTTTAATATTGAATATCCCAATTAATTCCCATTAAATTCCTAAAGCTGATAGTGGCACTAAAGTTTATTATAAAAAGAAAAATTACGCTTTATTTCGCCTCTCTTCCCTAATAGAGTAAGGGCGTGGTAGTGAGCATGTAGACAAAATGTACTTTAGCCAAGTACTTTTTCCTAGATGCTGGTTCATTCAATATCGTGGCACCTTGATCAAACTTCGCTAGGCGTCTAAGAGATTAATCTTTTGTAATCTATTTATGTGTCCTGTTTTAGCCATGGCTTTATATTGTGTTCTATTTTAGAAGCACATGTATAAAAGTGTTGTAAAAAGATTAAATTCTATCGAGAATAATATTTTTCCTCCGGTGAGTTGTTTTTAAATAATAGTTCTAAAAGTTACAGATTTCACAGTTATATTTTTTTTTATTTTAGTTGACTTTAAACATAATGAGATTTTAAAACGAATAATCTTGTAAGTTTAATATAAATACCAACCCAACTAAAATTATCACCAAAAATTTTAGTAACGACGTCGTGCCTATGGCGTAATCTTTCATTAGCTTAGAATTTCCTCAAATAAAAGCTCTGACTAATATATTTGTTTTTAAAGATTAGTGCCGCATTAGGGATATATATCTTGTGCCTTGACACACCTTACAAACATACATGAAACGGACACAAAGAACAACCACACTCAGAACAATAATTTGTGGACCACTCAAAGTGTTGTCCCATACGGACACACACCACTTGGCGTAGTGGAAAGAAGCGTGGCGACCACTTATACCAGAGTAGATATTTTAAGATTAACGCAATTATGTACGGAGTCATTAAAAAAAAACCCGGATTAACACTGATGAGATCTCTCCTTATACTAATTTTGTGCTTAATTCAGTTCTCAAACTCTCGGTCACTGTTTAAAGTAAAAGATAATAATTCCTCCTATTTAAATTTACGAAGTTTGCTAAAACCGAAACTTGCACCTGAAGCACCTTACGAAGTTTCTTGGCTTGTATTAACTAGTTTAAAGTCTCAGATTAAACAATAGAAATATGAATTGTATAACCGCAAGTCTGAAGCTTAAAGAGAACGGTAACATCATAGCTTTAGCAATATTGTATTAATTCTTGGTATTGTACGTAACGATTAAATTCCCAAGTGTGATTAAATTATGAAGATTTAGAAACTACAAAAATATTTAAAAGTGATAATTTTTTAGGGTGTCATACCTTAAAAAAGCATATAAGGAACCGACTTTTAAATCATGGATAAAAAATTAAGGACATAGATTAGTCTTTTGATATTTTTAACTTCTTTCTCAGTTCTATCACAAACTAATCAAAATAAATAAATAATAAATAAATAAATAAATACTTTCGGACATTTTAACACTCAACGCCATCTAATCCCGAACTAAGCAGAGCTTGTACTATGGGTGCTAGATAACTGATATTAATACTTATATACTTTTTTTTTTGTAAATACATACATATTTTACTTAGAAAACAGCCAAACTCGAAACAAATATTTGCAGATCATACAAATATTTGGTCTGACTCAGGAATCGAACCCGAGACCTCTTGCACAGCAGACGCATTCTCTACCACTGGGCCACAGAGGCAGTCAAAATAAAATTATAAATAATTAAAATTATAATTGTAATATAAATAGGTACTAAATAATGACTTTTATGTTTGTTAGTAATATCATGTGAGACATATTCTTATACATTGCAATTTATTACTATTTCACACAAGATTCTAGAGTGGAACAACTGACGAAAGCCAATTTTATGTACGATACATTTATATGTTTATTGAGAAGAATAAAAAATAGCAGAACATTGAACTCTCCGCCGATCGATTGTAATAAAGCTGGTTTCGTACCTTAATATATGCTTGCTTATAAAGAACGTAACAGACATACGTATAGTATTTATTAGCATTTGTCTAGGCAGTCAGTTGTAAGAGGTAACTCACACTGCAGAGGAAAACAAGATTAATCATTGTCACAATTTATTGGTGTTGTCTAGTATCCTAGCAATGAAAGAGCCATTAGCAGATTTGTGTCAACTTAGTAGAGTGAAAGGATGGAAAAAATATTTCCTTTGTGAATAAACTAATATATGAAAAAAACTTCTTCTTAAGTAATCAATTTCCTATGCCAGAAAGTGGATGTTGCACTTTAGCAAGCTTGTGCACTAAGCTAAGCACTAGTGCAATGTTTATAAGATAATTGGCATTAAGAGGGAATGTGTTGAACGGCCACAAGTTAGATGCGGTGAAGATTTGCGCTAGATGGCTGGCAGGATCTGAATGTGAGTAGCCCAAAATCGATCAGAATGGCGTGCAATTCTACAGGGACAGGTCTACGTTCAACGTGGACTGCAGTAGGCTGCTGATGATGATAGAAGAAAAGATTGATACTCGTGCATAATCTGCCATTATATAACAATAATTATAATATGAGATTTTTAGAGAAATAAATAAACGTTAATTTTAAGAGTCAATCTAGCATATATAAATTTACACGAATAGGTCAAAACCTGTGAAAACAAAATAACAAGCAATAATGATATTAATTGCTGCGGCTATGAGGGAAACCGCTAATTATGCTGATTAATGACTTTTTATCAATAGATTTAATGGAGGCTGTTAATACAGTATATTTGCGATCACTATTCTGTTGGGATAAATGTGGTGAATTTTTGAATTAGCACAAAAATCAGGTTAATTAAATCTGTAGTCATAATTTGCAGATCCAAACTAAACTCTTAAAACTAAAGATTATTGAATATGATAATAGTAAAATATTAATAGAATATTATTAGCAAACGCTTGTTGAGACATTATAAATCGGTTAATTGATCTCATGTATCACAAATTGGGAGCCTGAGGATCCTGGGAGCACGAGTTTTTTTGTATAAATATGATAAGTAGACACATTTGAAAGAACCTTGATAATATTCATCATCATCAGCCTATCGCAGTCCACTGCTGGACATAGGCCTCTCTAATTTCCCGCCACTTAGTTCGATATGCGGCTTTTCGTATCTAGCTCCTGCCAGCCGTCATACGCAGATCATCACTACACCTGACCTGTAGACGTCCCACACTACGTTTGGCAAGAGGCGGTTTCCACTCAAGAACCCGTATACCCCAATGGTTATCAGTTCTGCGGCTAATATGGCTAGCTCACTGCCACTTCAGCTTGCTAATCCTGTGAGCTATGTCGATGACCTACCTTGATAATATTATCCTCGAATAATCTGCTGTCTATAGTCATGAACAGTTTTTAGTAGTCAATAGCTGGACGTTGGCCTCTCAATGAAAGAAAGATTTTTTCCTACTGTACTACATTGTCCCAGACGATTTGGTGTAGGGTTTGTTACAAACTTCCCTTCTCTATGTAGTTATCCGTCACCAAAAAGAAAGCTTTTAAAGTATCTATTTGTAAATGTTGACACATTTACGAAAACGCGTTATGGACACTATAGAGTCTTAAGACAAAAACAAAAATCCTACGAAAGCATCTGAGTGAATAACAAATTAGTCCGCTGTCAATACACAAAAGAATGTAAATTTAAGTTTGTTCATTTGAACGATTTATCAGAACAGCCTAATTTCATTATGGAAATTTTATCTAAACACATCCTTAAAATGACAAAATCTCTTTTTAAAATATTTCATTAAACATTCGCACCTTTCAAGCGGTGTGAAAAGAACCTTAAGTAACAATTTTTATTACAAACACGGCTCCTCGCGGTACTCGTACGTGCCAGCCTCTAAAAAGCTTATGCGGAGCTGTGTGAACATCCTGTTCAGAATGGAAAGAGTCTGGATTTTTACGCCAGATTGAAGTAAAGGCTTGTTATCGTGATATATTAGCTTCTAGATGCGGTAAAAGGCATAATTTTTCTTTATAAATATGTAAAAAGAAAACATACGTATTTGTGTTTCGTTGTGTATTTCCTAATATTTTTAAGCTCAAAAATTTGTTCTAAAAATAAAAGTATAGGCTATTTAGCGAAGTGTCAATAAAACATTTTACGAAAATTAAACTTGATCCCTTTTCAGGTATGCAAATAAAATAGCGCAAGTCAGTTAGATATACATAAATGAATAATAATGTCTGGTTACTATTATATTATCTTTAACGTGTTTACTTAATAATTATAACAAATTACATTATAATAGCCACGATTAACGACGGTCTTATTCTATTACATCAGATTAAAGAGAAGAAGAAAGGTCAAAGAGAAAAGCACCAGGAACTAACGAGACGAGCATCCAGCTCGTTGATGTGTTTAAGAATGATGAAGGTTTTTTCTTTTTGTGTACGGGCCTGTCAAGGTGATTCTAGTCTGCCTGATGGAAGCATGAGTAGAGTCGACGCAAAAAGGCGGGTGCTATAAGTTTGACGTCGATATCTATGTGCGGGTGTCTGTTTGTGGCATCGTAGCTCTCATGCGGGCTTTTTCATTTTTCAGTTTCCTTGCGATGGGTTTTAGCTATAATCGGTTAGTATCATGCAGCAGTATTGGAGTATCAGCTCTTTTCCAAAATGTTGTAAGGCATTTCTGGTGTATGATTACTCGATTAAGTGCTTGTGTAGGTCTAGTGATGCTTCTGCGTCATTGGGTCTCTCTCTTCGCACTTACCAACGAAGCACTATAGCATGAATGCTTAATATGAGTTTAGGTTGGTGTCCTGAGCGAGGAAAGTTTCACAAGTAGTCCTGTAATCTGCTGTGGCTGTACTACCTTTAAGGCAACACAAGAGAAATGGATCCAAATAAACCAATATGCAAATGTTTCGTATCGATTTTTTTTTCGATAATCGCTAACGTCTCTATTCCTTAGTATTAATCTCCAACATTTTATTTTGACCGTGTGACGGCTTTGAGATGATGTCATATGTATTAATTTTTTAGTTTTATAGATTAGTAGATTGTTAAATTGGCTAGGGGAGCGGGTGTGAATCACCAGTATGAATCATTTAATACACTCTGACTTATTATTGCTTAAGCATAATTAAGGAGGAAGCATTTTCGATCTAATGCGGAACGATTGACCTCATCATAATGCAAGTATTTATTCATTTAACAAACATAAATATTATTATAATACTTTCAGTATTACAATAATATTTGCTCCAGATTATTTCTGGAACGTTTGGACCGATTTTGACGAAACTTTTAGTGATGTAATTTATAGAATAACTTAGGGTACTATTCTTTTAGACTAGTTTCGCCCTGTGGTGCTACTCGCGGTTACTTATAAGTGCCTGTAATTATATCACGAGTGACATTTATTGGATAGTAGTGATAATAGGGTTTCCTTTTAAGCACACCGTCATTGCGGCGGTAAGTCAGCATCATACCGGGCGACGCAGATTATCTTTAAAAAAGATGCTTGGTAGTGATTTACAACGAGGCGACCTCTCTTTCAGAAAAGGAACATTTAGTTTCCCACAAATCTATCTATAATAAACCTTAGATGGCTAGAGGTGCCTCAGTTATATGAATTTCCTATCTAAAGTGCATCCAGCTCCCAGGCTTTTAGTACTCAAGATGACATTAGGATTTCGCTTGGACTCGAGTCGGACATCACCACCAGCGGGTAGTAACCGGGAGGGGGGGGGGATTCCCGCGCAGGAAAAAAGTTTATTTTTCTCTTGAGAACATTACATTACAACAAACGTAATATAACATTGGTTTAAAATTTAGCTCCCTAAGTTGCTAAGCCAGGGACTCGTTGTCACAAAACCTTGATTAGTTGCCCTACTTTCCTAGTGAATATCGAAAATACCACAAAAATATTCGCTTTCGATAAAAATCAAACTCCAATATGTCTCTTCTTACGGAACCCAGAGCTTTGTGGAAAGGCTTTGTGCCAGTTACAAAGCGCACCTTTGCACCTCGACACTGTTTCGTCGAAATGGCATCACAATACTCTTTGTATTGGGTGATAGAAAACTAAGATTAAAAAAGATAATAACTTGTGCTTACACTGAAAGTTATGGGCTTAAAGCATAAAAGTGTCGAAGATATTAGAACGCTTCGCAAATTAATGATATATATTTATATAATATAAATGTACAACTTATATTTAAATTTAACTTTCAAGACATTTTATAATGTTTAGTAAGAATGTACGATTATGTACGATGAATTGAATTATGTTTTTTGTAACACATTAAAATTATTTTTAAAAACTGCATTTGGAATGAATCGTGTGTCGCAGGAGACTTTACAAACATATATGAAACGGACGTACAAGTTTGATCAACCTTAGGCGTAGTAAATTGCACCGTTTAAACTACTAGAGAAACTATGCAGTATTTGAAAGTGGGTAGCAAAATAAATATAAAAGAGATTTGCCCTGGTAATGAAAATAGGTACGTTTAGGGGGCTTTCACATTTTAATAAAAATAAGCTTGATTTTTGCCTATCTCTGAGGTCTGTATAAATACTATAGGTAGGTAGGAAAATTTTTTTATCAATATAACTGGTTCACCAGAATATGTAACGATGACAAAAAAAATACTGCATGGACTAAAAACAATGTGAATTAACTAAATATAGATAAAGGTTAGCATGCAATGCTAAATTACGTTAAACATTACTATTTAGGAATTCTAAAGCTCTAAATCTTTGTTCAGTAAAATCTTGAAATTATTTAAATGTAGGTAACTGATTGGAGACATCACAAATTTAAAACTACCACTGTTTGCGAGACTCATTATCTAACTTTAAACTAAACTTTATATATTAGTGTAATGTCCCAACCAACCACACTAATTCCTAAGTTATTTATTGCATTCAAATATTCATTACATGTGTCCAATAAATCTTTTAACGCATGAGCATATTCATTCTCAATATTCTTTTGACTCATAAATTGTTTTAATTTACATGCTAAATATTTTTTGTTATAATATCTGCCTTCTAATTGTGACCAGCAACTTGAGTAATTATTACTAGTCATAGTAGTGTATAAGACTTTCATCTTCACCCGAGAAATGAGTTTTCAAATAATGAAGTTTTTGTATATCATCCAATTTGATATTGTTATGTATCAAGGATACAAACAAATCTCTAAAACTTATCCACTCTGAATAGTTACCAGAAAAAATTGGTAATGTAATTTGTAGTACTTAGTACTACTCTGCATTGTTGACATTTGCTGTTTTAATTTAGTTAACATTTCCTTCTATTCCAATTTATAATATAATTAATATAGGTTCATAGAATAATACTTGGACGCGAAACATGCGGTTTTCTCTACCTCTTGCAGGATCTTGTAATGTGCGTCGTTGAATAAGTTCCAGTGCTTTTCTAAGCCTTCTAATCTAACTTCAATGTAATTTTGTGTTATTCTCTCTTTAGGAGATTTTTTTAGAGTTAGATCGTGCATGGGTAATAGCTGTACTTGTACAAATTGAACTCTTTCGAAAGCTTGCATCTTGTTCTAACCAACAGTCTTATTCCAAATCACAAACTGTATTGCACTAAGCCGCTGTATATATAAAATCTTGAAAATTTACAAGTTTTATTCGTTAAAATGAGGCATAGGTTCCCCGACTCTTCACTTTTTGAGAAATTATTCTAAGTCCATTCATTAATTTATAATTTTCTAAGTCCAAACTAGCATTACCTTTAATGTCAATCTTGGTAATAAATTAAATTTCCCTAGTATAAATTATTCAAAAGTACTTACAGTTTGTCTTCAATCACTTAATATGTGTATACACACACTGTTCACTCACCCAATACGTAGCTCGCCGCAGGACAACGGGGGTCGACCGTCTCCTCACACCACAAACACTGCTTACTCCAACAGTGACACCGCTGATGCGCAGTACAGTCCAATGAAAACGCGCTGATGCTTGTGCGGCTCCACTCTTCACGTTTGCTTCACTGCTTCAAAACTGGGGGATAATGTATGCCAATACTTGATCGGCTCAAGAGGGACCAAATATACATTTCCTGAAAGTATCACGAAATAAAACTCCACACTCAGAACAAAGACACAATTTTTTTAATATTCAATCCTTATAAATACATGTTGGCATATCTTAATAGCGTGATTTAGAAAACAAGATCATTTCCATCTATCGACAAGTGGTAAACTAAGTTTTAGAATATATGTAGTAAATAACATACTTAGACATAGTAATAAAATAAAAATTAATAAGTTTTTTTAATCGTTTGTAGAATGTAGTCGTGGTTATGCAACATCCAGATCTCTTTCGCCTCTCCTGTACAAAACTGACTGTCTGACTGACTAGTAGCAGAAACCTTTCAAAGATTACGAAGTTTATTTAGATACATTATTAAAATTATTCAGGCTAAATTCCTACTAAATTAAAGCAAAATCTTAATCTGAAACTGGCCGGATACATAGTTGTTCTATTTTTTTTAAAACAGTAACTATTAACATACTTCATTCGTGACTTATTTTGCCGATAAATCGCTTGAAACTGCAAAAACGACAACAATTTCCCTCCTTTACAATGCATGTCGTACTTAGGACGTCTTAAATACTAAGCAAAGCTTGACGGTGATCTATGGAGTTGTACCATAATCATCACTGCAGTAGACAACAGTCATATTTTGAATCCATGTTCTTTGGATTAACTATATCTCAATACTAATGCTTAATTCAATGATAGATAACTTTGTGTAGATTGATCATAGATAGATAACAAGGTCGTTACCATAGAATTTTATTTAAATGCCTGTGAGAAAGTGAGCATATGGGGGCTCACGATTCAAATTTGTCAATAGTATAAAATTAAATAACTAATAACATTAATCATGGTCTACATTGTAAGCTACTGTTTACATAATAGAAAGAAACGATATGGAACAAGCAGTCCAAAGTGTGGTATTCAATAATTTTTGTGAACTATTCCTTATAACGGTTAGAAGGTTTCTGATGTTAAAGGCGGCGTACTAAATTGAAATATGGTAGTATAATTCTTTTGTTTTTTTTTTATATACGATCCTAAGATCTCGGTCAGTTAACATTAGAAAGCACTAAAGATATTATCGCTAAAGTAGGTTTCAATGTTTTACTTACGCCAGCATGTAATTTAAGTCTTGAAATATATGTAGGATCGGTGTTGCTTTAAATCCTGTAATTAACTTTTATGGTTTAAGTTTTAGATACTTCTTACCACATTTTTACGAAGCTGAGAAAATATAACATGCTTTTGGTAGTAACGGTCTTTTGAACATGAAAAAAGGTAAAAGATTTCAGATTGAACGTCAGAATCATCAAAGTTCTTTCGCTCACTCTCATTATTTTAGATAAAAGCATTTTTTTGACTCACAACATCGATTGTTAAATGAGTTTGTTTTTTTATCTCATATAAAGGGCCAAAGTGATTTTACTCTGCCTAATGGAAATCATAAGACTGGTGTCACAGTGGTCACAATATTCACTACAAATGCTTACAATACACTACTAAGGCAGCCTATTGAGATGTTTTGCATTATTGGTCCTCCGGCCTCGCACTCATCAACAAAACACGAAAGCACCCATGCTAAAATTTTACATTGATCTTCTATGAGAGGATAGTATTGCCCCGGTGATAAGATAACATTATGACCTATTTAATCATTGATGATTGCGGTTGATGACAACTCTGTGATCAGCAGTGTTCGGATCCCGGTTATTTAGTTTAGTTATCATCCGGTACACTAGATAGTTTTAGTAGCTTTGATTTCTAGACATCATCCCCTAAAAACGAATAAAAAAGAGAAAACAAATTTAGCATGGGGTCACTAACCTTCAATATCTTTTACTCAACCACGTTACGTAATTATGAAAGTAAATTCTAGTAACATACATATGCCGACAAACAATGGCATCGTTGGAATAAATAGCTAGTGTTAACGAATAAAGTATTCCTATTTTAACTCTTTCAGAGTCAATTATTCAAATCCATATAGATTTTAGAAAAATAATTTGTATAAAAATCATCTTTCGCAGTGTACCTGGCGAGTAAAGAATAAACCCATCCATTTGCCTCCGTCGTTATGATATTTGTCATTCAAATTCGTCGCAGCAAATAAAATAGCACGGCACGATGAAATGTTACCGGAAAATGACCATTGTGGCAACGATTATGTGCTATATGGCTATTACCGGTTTGAACGATGGCATTAAGGGTGAAAATACCTAATTGTGAAATAAATGTGTTCGGTTATTTACGACAGTATACGCATTTTGGTTTCTTATGATAAGGATTTTTATTAATACTACTTTGTTAATGAAAAATGATATTCAAAGGATTGGTTTAGATCATTCTACGGCTGTATTTTCTTCCAATAATTTCACAATTTTCGTCTTGAAATGTGTGTTTTGTAACTATGTTGGTGCGGTAAGCTTTCTCTTCAAGCACATAATTATCAAGAAACGCATATCTGTCATTTTGTAATTGTCATTTAATAAATATGTGAAAAATACGTGGAATTCTAAATAAAAAAGCAAGGTTCTTGATTTCTTAAAAAAAATTGTGCTTCAGATAGCTCTTCTGTGACCATTGACAGAGTTTTATTTTCAGGATGTGAGTACAGGAGTGTAGAAATAAAGCTACAAAATTTAACTGCCTTATTTTCAAGCTTGTTGACATTCGCTCAAATGTCCAAATATATTAGTAACTTGTTATTATTGTAAGTCAACTAGGCCTTCAGAGCGGAGCCACGAGTTTAGCCCGCGTGTATAACGGTTAATGCGGTTAGGAGAAGTCCATGTCCTTATTAAAGAATCAAAGTATCTCCATGCATACTACCGTGGGAGAGCCACGCTTCGGCATGAATGGGCCGGCTCGACCGGAGTGATACCACGGCCTCACAGAGAACCGGTGTGAAACAGCGCTTACGCTGTGTTTCATCGCGTGAGTGAGGATACCGGAGGCCCATATCCCAATCCAACGCCCCCTATCCTCCTCACCATGCCCTTTCCCCCCCGGCTGCCATAGTGTGGGCCACCATGCTGCGTTGTTCTTTTTCGCATTGAGGATGGTGACCACCACTCTTGGATTCTGCTCATGCTTTCCATCAGGCAGGGCAGAGTCATATCGGCAGCTTAAAAAAAAAAAAAAGCCAAATTTTAATGCCGTTGGTGCCGCAGTTTAGCCGTAAAAGCGTTGTAGACAGACATATAACCCGATGAGTTATTATAAATATTATTGGCTTGCCTACTACGTAACTATTTGCTAGATAGGCTTGAGTTATGTTAGTATATTACTTAATATTCCAAGTTAACCGAGGTAAGCGGAATTGCTTAAATACATGTATCGTCTGACTAGCAAACCGAATACAGTAACTCACGTAAGTATTTACATGCCAGTTGTCTGAGCGATTTTGTTGGATTAGTACGGACATACTGCAAGAGAATTGACGGCGTTAGGCAATTTATTGGCAACGAATGCACATATATACACACATATAAACGTATAGTAGTTTTTCACCGAGTGATTGATGTTACCGGAGACTAAATAGGAGGCAGGGGGATGCCCCTTTTGTTCATCTTCATTGACTATAAGTGGAGGGACTCCTAGGACGTTCGTTGCTGGCCTTTGGAGCTGGAGGGTGGGGCTGGGGGAAGAGTTGGTATATGAAACCCAACGCAGGTGTTGATTCATACCGGTTTTCTGTAAAGCTGTGGTATCACTCCGGTTGTGTCGGCCCATGCAAACCGAAGTGTGGTTCTTCTGTCGTGGAAATTACGCAATTATAATTTATAACTCATCAAAAAACAAGATTATCCGCAATATGTTTTTTACTTTTAAACAATTTATGATTTTATAGATCTATTTCGTAAATTATACCTGTAGTATTAAAACTACAGAAACATAATAATAGAAACTTTATATTTATGAAAAATTAGGCGCCATGCAACACTTAGATTCAAAGAATTAATATACTTTGTATAGAAACCACTAAAACCTGAAGCCTCAATATTTCTTGCGTTCGTGGCCTATTAGCCTAAATAAATCCAATTGTTAGTTAATGTACACATTCGATAATATAATACCATACGTATAATTACAGATGTTTGGTGGTGATATTTATAGTTCGGCTACATTGAAAACTAACTATTTATTATTATTAATACACACACGTTCACACAGACAATTTTTCAATCTATTGAACTAACATATTTGTACAATAGCAATACTTTCAGTGTTAATATTAGTTGGTTTCTCAAAAGTAATAAAAATGTAACATGCAATTGAACTTATTACGATTCTTACATTTACCGTGGGAGAGTCACGCTACGAATAAACAGACTCGGCCGGAGTGATACCTCGGCCTTACAGAAAACCGGTGTGAAAAAGCGCTTGAGCTGTATTTCACTGAGAGAGTGAAGATACCGAAGGCCCATACCCCAAGCCCACCCCTATCACACTCCCCACCTTCCAAAAGCCCTCAACGTACCTTACGTTCTGACGCCTCTGGTGTTGCGGGTATCCGATATCAGGTTATACGCCTGCTCGTTTGCCCTATATGTCATATAAATAATACTAACTAATTGATCAATGTGTTGCAAGATGTTTAAACAAGCTTCAGATATTGTTTCAGCTAAATAAATACAGATAATAAAACCAACTTCATCAATAAAAGTTTTTGACCTGTTTACTAGTCAGTTCCTGTTAGCTAGTGTTCTAATTTTATACGTGAATCACTCGTATATTATTTATTTTTCATATATATATAATCATCTAGATAGACTACAATTAGAAGAGGTACTGAGTGTCCTTCAACGGCTTAAGCCGAAAAAATAGTTGGGCCCTGATGGTATCCCGCCGTACATATTTAAGGATTGTCGCAGGGTCCTAGCGGACCTGCTATTGCATATTTTCGATATTAGCCTTATATCTGCAATGTCTCAGAAAGGTGTAAAACGATCCGAGTTATACCGGAATCAAAAGAAGATTTGGGTACTAAAGTAGAGGAGCATAGACCGGTTGATGTACTGTCAATACCGTCAAAGGTATTGGAATCAGCTGTTCAAAAAAATATATATCTACAAGTGTGGATCAGCTGTTCAAAAAAATATATATCTACAAGTGCGGTTATAGCTTGTCGACGTTCTAGACGGATTTCGAGCTGCAAGAAGTACACAAGTAAACTTTTGAACCACATTATGGAAGTATTACCAACAGTGGACAATGGGCGGCATACTGATGCGGCATTCTTTAACTTCAAAAAGGCATTTGATTTGGTCGACAATGACATGTTTCTAAAGAAGTTGGCTGGCGTCGGGTTAAATCCCCATCTGCTAAACTTTACGACTATATTTTACTAGATCTGGCGTAAATCCGGGGAGTAACTTAGGTCCTTTGGCGTTTATTTTGATAGTCGACGATCTACTGAGTGTCATAGAGTAGCCCAAGTGTCTTTTATTTGCGGACGACCTTAAATTACCCCTCATTGTTGGAAACACGGCAGACTGTGAAAAGTTTCAAGGGGATATAGACAGAGTCATACGTTGGAGTAAGCAAAATAAGTAGTATTTCAACATGTCAAAGTGTGTGTCCATCTCATTTACACGTAAGCGAACACCTATCCAACCCAAGTACATGATGGAAGGGACTGAGATGACCAGGGTAACTGAAGTATAGGATTTGGGAGTGCATTTTACCTCTGAGCTAACGTTTCGCGATCATATACTCAAAATCTGTGAAAAGTCTTAGAGGAATTTAAAATTAGTACTTCGTATGGCTAAAGACTTTACAAACATAAAAGCCATTACAACAAAGATTATATAATGCTTTAGTCAAAAGTCAACAGGAATGTAACGCAGTTATCTGGGCTCCACATGAAACTGAATATAGTATCATGTAGGAGCGTATACAAAATAAGTATATCAGATTTATTTACTTGAAACAGTACGGAGTCTATCTTTTTTATCCATTAATGTATCCTACCCTGTTTATCTTGGGTATGGTCGGATATAATGAACTGAGTGAGAATCAGTAGAGAAATCAGACTCGTAACTTATGTCTTTAGGGTAGTTGGCGTAAGATACATAATGCAGATGTGTTGGCCAGGGTGGGTCTGTGCATCCCGGATGGCTACGGGGTCGCCGGTGGCGGCCACGTCTGCTGGTTGTGCCACACTCTCGTATGAACTTACTGCGCGAGGTACCTATGACGAGTGCGTTGCGCACACTTAGCTTCATAGCTGGCGAGGTGGATATATTTTATTGTACTTTAAGTAAACGGTTTTTGTTACTCTTTGTTACTCTTAGGTTTAAGTAGTACATATATAATAGTTTTTAAGAAAAACGTACCTGCGATATTGACTTGGATATAGACTGTAAGGATATTATAAGTAATAAATAAATAAATAAGACAAATATTTTAGGCAGAGCAGACGTATCGCCAGATGAAAAGCCATTACCACCGCCGATGGACAACCGCAACACCAAAGGTGTCACAAGTGCGTTGCCGACCTTTTGGAGGATGGGATGGGAAAGGAAAGGAAGAGGATTTGGGGTTTTGGGCTCCGATACCCTCACTCACTCGGTGAAACACAGTGCAAATGTTGTTTCACACCCGTTTGCTATGAGGCCGTGGTATCAGTCCTGTCGAGCCGGTCCAGTCGTGCCAAAGCATAACTCTCCCACATATTGAAACGATTTTTAGAACCGCACCTTTTGTGTGCTACATTGAGTTTTAATTACCATGATTATGCACAGTGAAATTTAATTACGAAACGAATACTTTTTTCAGAAGGAAAAAAATTGCCGAATTACCAGTGCTACGAGTTGACAGTAGATTACTAATTTATTAAATTCGTAGCCATATTAAGATTTCCTAAATCAAAGTTGTCAGTACGTCAACTACCTGTACGTTTTAACTTTACATATTCTAACATTTAATTATTAATTGCTTGGGACGTGAAGATTGATTACGGAATCCTAACAGTTTTCATTTAATTTTCATATATTATTTGTGTTTACATTGTAATGCTAGAAATGTGACTTGATACGATGTAGAAACTGTAAATTTTATATATGTTAATGCTATACTCGGCTTCATTTTCAAATGTTTCGCTCTTCGAGGGGTGAAAAATGTAGTTCATATGTTTTTGTTGATCAATAAAATTTAGATACGAAGATACCCGTGATTGTTACCGCTCTTGAATCGGATATTGTTCACTTATTTATTGCTTGATCTTTTTCCCTAAGCATTTCTGAAGCGAACGTTTCCCAACGTTTCAAAAAATGAGAGCACTTTTTGCGAACGCTTTCCATGATCAATTTTTTTAAACATGCATTTCATTTAAAGAGTTAAGAGGTTCATTTCAGTTGAGCTTAAACAACTGTTTGCGTATAGCTTTGATTTTATATTTCTGTCGGCAACCCTCATGACTGCTTTGTTTTTTTTTCAAATTAAAGTTTATTTTATTATTGTTTTTACAGTAAAGACAGTAACATGATGAATGAATGAGGCGCTCATAGCCCAGTTGCTCTCGGTGATTAGAAACTGACCGGATGGGTGACCGCTTGTGGCATGTTACCATGAGCGTCGCCGTGATTCGGAGGTCACGTTAAGCAGTCGGTCTCGGTTCTTATCATGCGATAGCAGTCATGAAGCTTAGTTGGAGGCCTTCACGTACGTAGCCACAACGTATTCTTGCCAGTCCCCAACCCGCACTTGGCCAGCGTGGGGACGTATGGCCTTAACCCTCTCCTGAGAGGAGACCCGAGCCCAGCAGTGGGTCATTATGAGTTGTTGTTTGATGAATGAATAATGTTCCACACATTTCTGCCTGTATTGAAATTTGTCCAAGTCATCGTCAGTTGATACGACTTCGAGTTTGCTTCAGCTAAAATGAGCAAAAATAGTATATTTCTATATTTATCTAGTATTAAAAAAGGGGTAGAACGTTATTAATGCATATAAATTAAAACAACGTTCTTCACAAAAACGTAAGAATACGCATAACTTTCGATCTACTACACCAAATGAGATTATTCTTTTTTATGTGTCTGTTATTGTCAGGACATGGTTTGTACAGAATAAAAAAAAAAAAAACAGTTGGTGTTATGTTTTCTTAGTTCGCTTAGTCGTATACACTGTGGCTCTGCGAGATGTTAACACGGGCTTACTAAAATTAGTTCTTTAGAAAATTTCACGAAAACGAATATAGAGATATGACGTTCACTGGGTCAGCTAGTTCATAATACAAATCTGACTCATCGATGGAGTTACTATTAGAAGCTTTAATTTTAACAAAATTTCCTACTATGAGTTTTATTTGGATGAATACGAAACAATAGTTTAATGAAATGTAACTGCATTATTACCACAATATGAGCCCGATAATTTAATCCTACCTATTATTTCATTTATGGAGTATCAGTGTATTAGATTATTAATTCCAAAACATAACCTCGCTACATTTAGCGTTAATTAGGCATTAAGCTGTATTGGCACGGTATTGAATATCTGGAGCATTTGACAAACATTATGAGCTTATTAATCATATAGCTTATTATTGAACCTCTTTTTAAATATAAACAAATGAGACTTACTTGAAGGGGTCTGTCCATTTTGGCTTGGTGTGAACAGAATGAACACAAAAAAAACAATTATACCAAAAAATTATCACATGTCATGATTACATTATATCAATTAAATTATTGTCATTTTAATCTACAATTGAGTAGTATTATGTTTCCTTCAGTTTTGTTTTTAACTAAGTTCAAATAAGGAGGAGGTTCTCAATTCAAGTGTATTTTGGTACGTTTGTTACCTTAGGACTTTCGATTGGGGGAAATGATTTTAATGATTTTTTTTATTTGAACACTGGTGCTGGTCTTCTGGTCTCATTTCCATTTGGTTCAATTCTTGAAGTCGGGGTCTTTTTGCTGTTTTTTCTATTTATTTTGCTAACTATTTCTTTACTCCTAATACTGTATTTTTAGGTGTAATGTCACACGGTAAATTTTGTATGTACCTAAAAATACAAAATACAAATGCCTCTAGTTAAAATTTTTGTGTAGTATTTTTAAGAGTGTGTGCTATATGTGCTCTTGGTATTATATAAATAAAAAAAATATCATGATGCTCGTTGCTTGTTATCATTCCCGTTGTATCCTGTTTTCTAAGTTCAAAGACGATGTATAACGATTAAGCTATTTACAATGACTGTAGCTTTCTTTTAGTACAAAAGCGCTGCTTACAACGCTCCTGATATTCATAAAGGCATCGACCGAAGCCTCAATGTTAACCTCAGACTGAATTAGTAAGAAACATCTGCACACAATCTATATTATACTTCTGATTTCCATAGATTATTACTACTAATGTATGGAGGCACAAGTGATCACCCATCCAGGTACTGACCACGCTGTCGTTGTTTACTATCGGTGATAGTTTCTAATGGCCGAGTGCAACTGGGCTATGAGCGACTTCTTGTTCGACTGTACTTTACTATTCATATTCTATAAAAGTATTTATAAAGGAGCATCCAAACCCTAATGATCAAAATTATAACTATCCGAATGAATCAAAAACGTTTACCATAGAACTACTATTAAAATATTCTGTATTATAATTTTGGTTAAGCTTTTAGAATCTTTAATGCAGCGTGTAAATTTTTGGTGTTGTTACAATTAATTTCAACCAAAACGCAATGTTAAAAGTTAAATTTGTTTTCGTGACTTCGTCGGAGTTCAAAATTAAAAATAAATAAAGTTACGGTTTCACTTGTTGGAAGCACTTAGGTTATGAAATGAATTTAAAATTTATTTATTACGAAATAATAAGAATTTTCCTAGAAGTACGAGGGCTTCGGAGGAATATTTTTTTGTGAGTTTCTGAGTATTTAACTTGTCACTATGCAGTGTCTACAACGATATGTTATTCCAAGATATTTTTGTGTGCTTTCGCAATGTAAGTGTAAATACAATAACAAGTAAGTTTTTAAATAAATTTTCTATAAACATACAGTACCTAAAGAATAGTATCGATCGAATTAGCTCTATGACTTTACTTAAGCAAACAGAATATTAGTACGACTACTAAGGAATATCATCAGGTTGAGCTGACTTTTATTATTATATACATTTATATCAAACTAGCTGTTTCCCGCGGCTTTGTTCGCGTGGAAGTTGATTATATATATTTAGTTAAAAGCTATGTAAGTATGTACGAATAATATGTTATTGTTTTTAAACGTTAAGTGTTTTCAAAGTTCTTATTAATGGGCTATTGATAAAAAATATGTAAATATTATTTTTAATCAATTAATAAGAAATTCAATACAAATTTTCGAGCCTTATTTTAACCCCTTTGGGAGTAGAATGCCCATAAATGCTTATAAAATTATTCTCTTATTTGTAACCATAAGCCCAAAGACAAATTTTCAAGCAACTCATTTAAAATATGACGGACTTCCAGACTAATCTAAATTATATCTCTCAACCCCTATTACATCCCCTTAGGGGCAGAATGTTCAATAACTCTTAAATACGTATCTACTCATTTTTAATCAGTAGCCCAAAGGTAAAGTTTCATGAATCCAACTTAAAAGAATAACGGATTTCCATACAAACTTACGACCCCTATTCCACCCCCTTAGGGGTAGAATATCCAAAATCGATTAAACCGGTATCTACTCATTTTTAATCAGTAGTATAATTACAAAGTTTCATAATTTCAACTTAAATAATAACGGATTTCCATACAAAATTTCAACCTCTATTTGAGAGAACATCCAAAAACGCTTAAATAGATATCCACTCATTTTTAATTACTAGCTGAATAATAAAGTTCATGTCAATCGTCATGTATCTAACTTAAAAAATGTCGGACTTCCAAAAAAAACTTTCAACCCCAATTTCACCCCTTAGGAGTAGAAATTCCAAAATTCCTTAGTGGGTGTGTACTTAGTAAAGTGATCCTAATCAACAAATTTCATAGCCCTAACTTTAATAATTGACGCTCGGCGACGATGAATCAGTCAGTCATTCAATCAGGACATGTTTTTTTATAAGTATAGATAGATTACGTACGTTTTGTATGCGGAAATATCACCAATATCAATTGACTTCAATTAAATCTCATTTTATTTTCTGTCTTTCTATCAAAATTATTTTTTCTATAGCTCTGCAATGTCTCCGTAGATCGAATCCCATGTACTATTATTTTAATCTTAGCTAAATTGGTTAGAATACGTACAAAATAACAATATTTTCCAGGATTTGTTCAATCGCTATATTGAAGTGAACATCGACGAAATAAGCCGCCAATACATTCGATTTACCTCAGTCCGGTGCCGGTTCCGAGAAATTTCATGGTGCAATAAGCAGTGTTCAAAGTTTGGTGATTGCTTGCAGCTAGACTGAAATTCTGGTCTAGTATTAAACTGAGCTCGAGTAAACAGGTCTAGAACATGAAATATATATTACTTGAGAAATATTTCCAGATATAGCCTTTTCATTGACCTATTATCGGCAATAATGTTTATAAAACGAATACTAATGTGAACAATAATAGTTAAATGGTTAAGAAGGATAAAATCAATTACCTCATAGACACTAAATACGGTTTCTTTAAAAACAAATTGCTGATTAACTGGTTTAAGCCACATTAAAAAGTAATGCGAAATCCTAACAATTAGTCCCTCTCGGCAATCAACGGTGAATATAATTATAATCTTACTACTTTCAACAACTATTTGGTATCGTCTAAAGTGTAAACAGGTTTATTATGAACCACCTCTTGTTAAAATTGTAATGAAAACAATTTTTATATTTTTAAAAGGAAACTCTACACCGACCAAGATAAAGAGGTCTTCGGCTTTCTATTAAAATGCTCTGTTCACTTCGAGACTTTGCACTTCAAAGGGGGTGTAAGAGATCATAATATAGTGGTGATGTTAAAGTTGTACTATTGAGGTCGAGTCTACAGATAGAAGGCAGGGAATTTAATTAATGTAGCTAAAATTCTTTTAGTAAAAATACTGTAGTAGCATTTCAGTTTGGTGGGGAAAGTGCTCGGGAATTTGAAGTGCTAATAATGAGGGTACAATGCATAATTATGTTTGCTCAGTGAACCAAAAATCCATTTTGGTTCTTTCAAATACAATTTTATTTCGTAAAGTTTGTTCAACTGATGGAGTGAAACATTGTTTTAAAGGTAAAATAAACTTTTGAAGCTTTTTGATTTTACGACTACCTTTAACAGCTGAAGGAAGGACACAGCCTGCTTTTTACTACTGTAAACAGTTATCTATGTCCATCCTCAAGAATCTTAATTCCAAATTTTATTGGAATCGGGGCCGCAGTTAAGTCTAGAGCTAAAGTGCTAGCCTTGGTCTCCTGATTGACACAATATATTCGCTGGTCATAAGTGGCCGACTGCAATATTATCCATTCGAATATAATTGAGTCACTGCTCCAACCATTTATAACATGACTTCACCTGATAATAAATAACTTTTGCAGACCATGAAGATTTACTTCTAAGCATCATGAGGCCCTTTGACCTAAGCCAGAGATGAGAGGTTTGGGAATCCAATAACCTTACTAAATTGCTTATAGGCAATGAAATAATTACATTACACCAATTTTCTGTAAGACCTTTTGTAACTCCGATTAAGCCTGCGTTGTCATGGTGAAAAAACTTCTTCGAAACAAAATAGAAATTATATTGTCTTCTCGTTCTCGTGAATAAAACATTACTAACTCCCACGAATCACGAGATCAAATGAATTGAATTGAGAACATGAACATAACTTCCTCAGTGAACAGAATTCTCATACAATTTCATCAACTCAGCTTATACCGCAATCAAATATTAAGCATCGTATTACATTTTGCTGCCTAAAGACTCCAACCGCGTTCCGAATATGTGAAACAATGTCTGTCGTGGAACAAAAACCGACATACGTTGAAAATGTATACCGTTACCGATGTAGTCTTTTATAAATTAAACATTTTTTGTAACGGACCAAAGAAAATCCGGACTTAGGTGATGTAAATGATGTTCATGTATTTTTAACTGAGCTACTAAATATTAGTTTTATTAAATAATTTATGAATTACAATATAAAAATGCTCTAAAGGTATGTATATAATTGTTTTATTAATATTGTGAGCACAAAAGTTTGTGAGTTTTTTTATTTGAAGTCCTCCTAAAGTGAATCTATATATATGATATGAATTTACGATAGAATAGTTGAACAAACTTCAACGATTTAAAGGGAATCAGTAGAATGCCACTAATTATTTTATTTATAACTTTATAACAAATATATGAAAAATAATGACGTATAGCCTTAAACCTCTCCTGAGCCTGACCTGAGCCCAGCACATTATGTGTTGTTGATTGATTGATTGATATTACCAAAATCCAAAATAACACGAGCACAGGCAACAAAGCCAGGTAGGTGAAAGCTAGTATAAAATTAATGAATTTTAATAATAAATCGTTCTATTTTACACCAGATAATTAAGTACATAACTCAAAGTTTGGTAGATCGATAGTACAACTGGTAGACTTATTGCTCAACGGCAATCTTTTCCAGGCAACAGCGATCTCTTCCAGACAACCGTGTTAATGTTATTTGTTAATCGACGGAATATCATCGAACAAAGAAGAAATAAAACAATATAGAAAAACAAGTGGATAAAATAGCAAAAAGTTTAAAAAAAGTATAATTTGCAAAATATTTTGTTACAAAAAAGCGATATTCGAAGGAAAAAAACTTTACACAAGTGTATTTTTAAGTAAACTTTATGGTACCTTAAGTTCACTTCTCTCTTTTACAAGTTTAAAAAGACAACAATTATATATCCTTTATCATGGAGGATTCACGACCAAGATCCAGAACAAAAATTTGTCAAATGAATCAGTTGTCTTATTTGAGGTTTGAATCAACAGCATTTACGCAGTCTTCTCTTCGCTTTAAAGATTCAGTTTGAAGAAAACTCAGATCTAGGTTCGGCTTAAGGCAAAACCAAGGTTAAGTTTGGTTTTGTATTTAACGTGTATGTCTATTGAATAATTAATTGGTTCACAGAAAATTGAATCAAATGTTTCATTTACTCGATGTTGTTATGTTTTAAATCAAAACATCGCTGAGAAACACAACAACGTGATCTCGTATTAGTCCCATATCAAAAAACAAGAATGTTTCTCCAACTTTTGGTGTATAAGATCACTCGAATAATTACAAACTCGAAGGGAGAGAACTTTCTATTTATTTAAAAGTTATTTTACATACATATATAGTAGTCAATGGGTTTGTATTCTCGGTATAAAGTGAGTACATTCCGTACTCCGTCGTTCCGTCTCAGAGGTCTTTGACTTCGAATCAATGACATATTTTTCTTTTTTAATTACTTAGAATTCCAGGAATGATTAATTTACTTACAACATTGCCTTCCCTTTTTGTCTATTATATAATAAACTATCTTTTGACAGTGGCAACGCACGCGAAGGTTATTGCGGTAAAAAGTAGCCTATGTCCTGCCTTAAGAATCAAAGGATCTGCATGCCAAATATAAATGAAAACAGTGTGGCAGCTTAGCCCTGAAAGCGTAACAAATATGTAGGTAGAAAAGCAGTAAATATATAGTAGTAATAAATTATGAGCCTTTGATAAAACCCAAAGAATATAATGTAGTATATTGTTTTCCAAATCAATGTGTATTCGAAATTTTTAGTCCTCGATTCCAAAAACTTTGTTTTCAATTTTGAATTCCAAGGATTAAAAATAGGATGTGTCAATAGTATTGGATGTCGCACGTTTACCTATAACTTCACAATATTTTCTATGCATTTCTTTTTACTCGTTTGGATAGTAATGTTTTGTTTTAGAAAAGCTCTCTCGTTCACAAAGCCTAACACGTATTTTGTAGACTATCGATACATTTAGTATTTCATAAGATTCTTATTTTTACTAGATAAAAAAACTGATAAGTAAAATAAAAATATATTTTATAAATAAAACATTAAATACTCAAACCAGAATCGACTAAATAAGTTTTATAATTTAAAAAATATCGGCTCTCAAAGAAACATTATCAATATTTTATTAAGAAGAAACAAAAATAAAATCATGCACTTTACTTAGTTCGGGAAACAGAGGCAAAATCATTCTAATTAATTCCAAAAGATGAATTTCTTTTAAATAAAATTAAATATTTTTTTTAGAATTTAGTCTAATAATATATTTATATCACTTTTCTCATCCGTTTCTGGGTTCTTGAACCTTTTCCTACCTTGACTGTAATTCGTACTATAAAGCTTTCTCAGCTAAGCTATATAAATGAGGAATTAAAATAGTTCAAGGATTACATTGCTTGCTTTTAGCATTATTTCCCTAAGCTGTTTTAATGTTAAGGATTTTACAGTCAGAAGCTTTTATCTATTAAAACCTGAATGCAGTGAGGTTATGTTATAAAGCGAAATAGACAAGTCGTAAAAGTCTGAGGTAAACATTTCAGATTTACTTTGAGTCTAAGAGATGTCAAAGTTGAGTCTTTGAGAAATAATGTAACACATGTAATGCTGACATAAGTCTTACACAATTTTTTTGAAGTGACGACTTTGTGATCAGATTTATTTTGTTGTAACACATGTTTTGGGGAGTAATTCCTTTCAAGATTTGACATCGGGTCTCTAAACTAATATAATATATAAATTATGCTATCAGTTTTTCGTGTGTCATGTTTTTGGTGTAATTTTGATTTTGTCAATAAATTAATGAAAATAATAAAATTATAGCTCTTAAAATATAGTTTGATATCTGTGACAGATGGCGGCGAAACCAACAAAATAACTTTGAAAAAAAAACATTATTTTATATCAATTATGTTTTAATTTTTTAAATGCAAGTTATGTCAAAAATGAAGTGCAATTCATACTCCATACTAATATTATAATTTGAAACTAACTCTGTCTAAATGTCTTTCTATTATACTTTCAATGCTAAACTGCTGCACGGATTTCAATGTAATTTGGCATGAAGATGCATTATTTTTGAAAAAGGCAAAAGGTTACTGTTTTCTGCGAAAACCGACATAAACGGGAGTGGAGCAGAAGGCAAAGCTTATACAATGTAAATAAATAAAGGCACATATGTTATTTTATAATTTCCTTTACTGGTTGCCTTGGTTGACCAGTGGCAATGCTGCCACTGGTCAACCAAGGCAACCAGTAAAGGAAATTATCACACACAATTACACAGCTGTCACATATGTATGTGACAGCTGTGTTTGGGGTCTTGGGTTCGATTCGAGGGTCAATGTGTATGATCAANATAAGTTTTATACGATCAGACATTCAATTTTACTATCATAGTACAAGATATACTATAGTATTTAATGCCACTTAATTACAAATATTCATGTATCTATCATATTGGCTTGATCCTATGTTATGCCCTGTCGTATTCTCAGATTTATTATATAATACATGTTGCTATAGAGTAAATTAACAGAGCACCTCTGAAAATCATAATTCTTAAGGAGTAGAAAAAATACTTGGACATCACAGCAGATAAAAGTTATCACTTAAAATCGAATACGGGTGTAAAACAATTCGCTGGGACCGTGTTCAATAAACTTGGACAGCATTTGGGTTCCTTTTTTGTGACCGTACAATAAATGTCGTTTTTTTTCATTTTGATTATCATAGTCTGAATGTTTAAATGTGTTATTTTCATGGCAGTGTTGGTACTAAACTGTTTACAACTATGATAAATTTGCGATAAATTCAAGTATAAATAGATAAGTAAGTAAGTAATTACAGGATATTGTATAAATTACGGTCATTTAGCGTTTGATTTGTGGTTTGTTTTATAACTCTGGCAAATATATAAATTTGATATTTCAACTAAATTTTGGACCATTGTTTGTATAAGGATTGCATTAATCCTATTATAAAAATATTGATTAAACACATAATGATTTTTAAATATATATATTTAAAAATCCTTATCTTCCTAGAACTTGCATAGGAAGGCTGACAGCGCTTTTTTTATCTGCGCGGATACTACCTCCATTGGCATGTCGGACTCGAACCGACTAAAACTGCATGCCGTCTCGGTTACTAGAAGCCAGGAACCAGATGCGTTACAGATGGTTCGATTTGTCACCCTCAGGCATGCGCATATGGAGGACGGAGATAATTTTGTGATCTCCGGCGCCTGAGGCGCCTGCTATGCCTGGCACTTTCCTGGGCCTGACGGGCCGGGAGAGTTCTATACCTCTCCCGATCCCACTCCACCGTCTTCTTGGCAAGCATAACTTGCTTGCAGAAAAAAAACGGCGGAGTACCACGCGCTCTCATTCCACAACCTAGCCGCAATCATGTTACTGAGCGAGAGAAGGACAGCTGACAGCATCATATAATCATGATCTTCTTAGTCTTCTTTAATCTCAAGACTATGTGGGGTCGGATACTAGCTCAACCGGTTTTAACTAAAATACAGTTTTCTACGAAGCTTTGTACCTCAATTACCTTGAGGGTGAACTGAATCTTTCGATATGTGTTACCATATTATTTTAAGGGTAGTGACGGATTAAAAATATGGTGTATACCCTTATTTTTCTCGTGGGTGTTGCAAGAGCAATCTCTGTAAAACAATAACACTACACACTCAAGAAAGACTCACCAATTAGTTTTGCTAGATGTAGTTTAGCAGGACAGGTTTTTGAAGAGACATATTTTTGCCCTTATTAATTCAGATTGATTAGTTTGAAATCAGACGGTCACATGATTGCTTTTTATTTTCCAGCATTACTTTATCAAAATATTATTTTAAGATACCTATATCCCATTATTGAAATGTCATTCTATAAAACAAAATCCCATTAGCATAATGTAGTCGCTATAACAGAATGTTATCGAGAGCGAATGTATCAGAATTTATAATTTATATGAGTTCTATAATGAACTTAAATAGACGTACAATTTAAAAAATTGTTTTGAATGTGATTTAATATTCTAGTATTATGTGATTTTCATTTAAAAAACTGTTTAGTAATTTAAGTAAACAGGCATTGCTTAGTTGATAATTAAGAATATTGGAATAAAAAATAAAATTTGTTATAGAAAAAAAATATGTAAAAACGCTTTTAATTGTGGTCGTTTTAAGATTTATACTGTGCTAAGCTTTTCGCTCGCTTACCATCGTCCATGGACACATGTATGGGGAGGTGTAGCGGTATGGGCCAGAGCGCAAAAGCTGTTTCACTCCGGTTTTCTGTGAGGACGTGGTAACACTCCGGTCGAGCCGGCTCACTGTCCTCTCTCTCTATCTTTCGTACGATGCTTGCCGCAATTTCACTTTATTCATATTTGGTTATGTTAGTAACCAATTCCAAAATTGACTATTTATTTTTTAAGTAATAGACAATACTATTTTTATAGCTTTTAGATTTGATAAATGTAATCGAAATCAAAATGATTCACTTAGTTGAAAGATAACTAAAATTGGTTTTTGTTTTTAAAATAAAATTAAAAGTCCCGCTTCTAGATGTGTTTATTTTAATTTATATTTAATGCCGAAGAGGTACACTGGAATAATTCTTTTCAAATTAATTTGGAGAGACACCGTTCTGTACCTCATTTATTTATCATCAACACAAAAATAATATTACACAGCGAAGTATAGTGTATTCAACTAGAATTTAACACATTTATTAACTGTATTATATATATATTAAAGTTACACAACACAACAACCCATAATGTCCCACTGCTGGGCTCGGGTCTCCTCTCAGGAGAGGGTTAAGGCCATTCGTCCCCACGCTGGCCAAGTGCGGGTTGGGGACTGGCAAGAATACGTTGTGGCTACGTAAATCTTGCCGTTGGATGTTTTTAAGCCGCCCGAAGGCCTCCAACTAAGCTTCACGACTGTTATCGTAAGATAACAACCGGGACCGACTGCTTAACGTGACCTCCGAATCACGGAGACGCTCATGGTAACATGCCACCAGCGGTCACCCATCCAGGTACTGACCGCGCCATCGTTGCTTACCCTCGATGATTGTTTCTAATCACCGAGTGCAACTGGGCTATGAGCGCCACGTTAAAGTTAAACTCCTTTTATATATATATCAATTTTATATGACTACCCCGTTGGTCCAGTGGTTAACGTAAGCAACTGCAGATCAAAAGGTCTCGGGTTCGATTCCTAAGTCGGATTGCTGTTGGCTTTTTCTTACAAGAATTTTTAGTAGGAGCCCGGATTTTTTAATATGTAATACTACGGTGTTTCCTACCCGTGCCTCGGAGAGCACGTTAAGCCGTCGTTCAAGGTTGTCATGAACATCTATGGCAGCCATTATTGGGAAGTCAGTGAGCTCAAATATATTGAAAACTAATTCAATCTCCGAATTCTGTTCACGCTCAGGGTCGTGAAGTTCCGATGTCAGTTGCTATGTAAACAAAAAACCGGTAAAACCGGTTGAACTAGTAGCCGATTCCAAATAATCTCTGGAAAAATTAAGGCTAGGAAGATAAATATTAAACATGTGTTTAAACGACGAAGTAGGAGTAGTAAATAAACAGTACACAAAATCTCTACCTCAGGGTAATGATAATACGGTATCAAACCATGAAATACATCTCATTACATCATTAAATCCCAGTTCACTACTTACATATCTTCTAAACGTAACAGGTATTGATCTGTACGTGTTCCTAGTTTAATAATTTCTGAAACCCCAAGCCCTGTAACGTCACTGAACTGCGGTATGTAACAACACTTTAGCAATATCGAACTGAGTTTCAGTTTCGTTTATTTTTGCAATGGCTACAATTGCCGGCTCCACGTGTTTGGTTTGGAATCTCAATTACACGGCAACATTTTCAGAAAGTCTTGCTACAGGGCGTTTTAATTGTGTTGTGTTTTGTTACATTTTTGGACAGCTTTCAGTAATGAGTTTTGTTATTTGGTTAGTTTAGTTTTGAGTGTATTAATGTGGTTTAAGGTTCCTCCTTGAGCTAAATCAGGAACCTCCGGATTCTAATTTTAAATTTACTAAAGTGTACTTGAACGTTATCACGCTGGAGACATAAAATGACATTTATATGCCTAAATAATGACGAAGTATTTAATCTTTATCTATACTAATATTATAAATTTAAAAATAACTCTGTCTGTTTATCTGTAAATTGATATACCTGTTCCAGTTAAATTTATGCATGATACTTGGTTTATGTGACAGGAAATTAGTAAGAGTACTTAACTGCGATTACCGACATACGCGAAAACACAGTCAAAAGCTTGTTGTATATTGTATATATAATAACCGTGGGAGAGTCCAGAGGTTCTTGTTACTAACTTTAGAAGAGGCTTGTAAGTCCAGCAGCTGAAATTTTTTGGCTGCAATGACGAAGCTGATGTTAATATGATAAAGAGAGAACTATCTAGTATATTTTACATATTTATTATATTCTTCTTCTTCTTCATTATCGTCCACTGCTGACCGAAGGCCTCCTCCAAAAAGCACCAATACTCCCGGCCCTGGGCAGTCCGCATCCATCCACCGCCAGCCATTTATTACATGTAGAGAATTATCTATACGAGTATTTAAATAAAAGTTATATACATGAAATGTACACACGTACATGCGTCGGTGCCAGCTGAGGTGTCCAGAGTATTGCCATAGTCTCACAGAAACTCGGTGAAAATCAATCCTTACGTTTGTAAATACCACATCATTTTCATCATAGACCTCATTTTAACCATTCAAAGAGATGATATAATATTCGAACGGGTAAACTACACAGATTTTTTTATTAAAGTACGCATTTCACGAGATCTCTCTCGAAAAAAGAAAATCACGTTGGCTCATCCATTTATGAGCTATTCACACGTATACTTCACAAATACTAACTCATTAAAGTTAGAATATTTCTTTTTACGTGTCTAAGGTTACTAACTCTCATTGACTAAACTTATAAACTAATAGACTAAACTAAAAACAAGACTAAACTTACAGAAAAAAAACGAAAGAGAAAAATAATTAGGTTTAATTTGAAATTGCGTCAGTAATTTTCTCTAAAATGTTTTAGGGGAAAGGCTTAATGCTGGAGCAGACTCGAAAATTACTTACGTTAATAAATAAATTACTTTGGTATAATTACTAAAACTATTGCTGACGAATAATAATTATCGTTTTATTTTAGACTTGTTTGATTGCAGAAACTTTTGTAAAATAAATATTTGGCTGTATAATTTTCAGATTGTTGAGACCTTAAAATCTTAGAAAATCAGAAAGGAAACAATTCTCGAGTAGCAGTTGTTCGTTATCAGTGGTTGTCAGTTACCGTCCGATTTAAGAATGAGACCGGTGATGATTTAAGATTGCTTCACTGGCCCTATTCATTCTACGGGTGGCAGATAGCACTAAGGGAGAAAACTGCATATAGCAAAATCAGTACAAATAGAAGGAAAACTTCAAATAAACTGCAGCAACCTGTTAAGCTAGCAAGGCTTAGTAGGCCAAAACCTGTTTTCCCAAGAGAAACCCTGGCACCGTTAAAGTAGACTGCCTCGTTGGCGCAGTGGTAGCGTATGCGACTGCTGCCCACGAGGTCTCGGGTTCGAATCCTGGGTCGGACCAAATGTTTGTATGATCTGCAAATATTTGTTTCGGAGTTTGGGTGTTTTCTATGTATAACATGTATGTCTTTACAAAAAAAAGTATTTATATAGTCCATAACACAAGCTCTGCTTAGTTATGGACTAGATGGCGTTGTGTAAAAAAAAGATGTGTTACTTATTGTCAAGGAACCACTCTAGTTATAGGCCCCTATGCTACAGGACCTATTGAGTTCAATTACGTCTTGTTAATTTCTTGTTTGAACTTATAGTCCATAGCTAGGTTTTATTTTGTTAGTTGCACCGGCAACCCACTAATGACGCTTCTGGTGTTGCGGGTGTCCAGGGGCGGCGTAATTGCTTACCATCAGGCGAATACGTCTGTTTTTTTGCCCGATATTCAACAAATTCCATAAAAAATATATAATGAAAGAAACACAATAGAAAATCATTAATCTATCGTATTTTTTCATATAATTTGGATTATAATTTTAAAAATGACTTATATAAAACAAGCAGACCGATACTACAAAATTGTAATATATTTTCTCGCCGTGGTAAAGAACTTCATTTTCTTCAATAAGAACAGCAAATATCGCTCATTAAGGCGCTAGCTGTGACAAGATATGCCCAGAACAATGACGTACGAATAAATTTTATCTTAATTCCGCTCAAATTGTAGCGAACATAGCGCTCAGCTACGACGTAACCGCTACGTTGTTGGCTACGAAATCAGTGAAGTAGTATGTACGAAAGACTCGAAGTAGAACTCACTCATTAATTATGTAAATTTTGTTGTCAGTGATTTAAGCAATAATACTAGTGAACGAAGAAGGTTACCCTCGGAGATAGTTTCTGCAATGAGTATGTTCTGGAACTTTCTACGCGTTTAACTCTTTATGACATATACCTATATATATTATCACTCTGAATGAGATTGGTTTTCAATTATTTCACAAAGAGAAAGTAGAGATATTTGAAATTTTATGAATGTTTAATAAAATTTCTTTATATGGACTTAATAATGATGAATTCACTAAGCGGCCAGATATGGTTTGTGCTACGGATTACAACGCCAGAGGTTGCTGGTTCGATAGTTTCTAAATTAAAATAATTATGTGAGTGAATTTAATGTCTGAAATAGTATGCGTTTTTTAATTTACAAGAAAAAGTATAAAGATGTCTCTGCGGTAGTTGTCAGTACAAACATTTTTTGTTTCAGACTGATATTTCGTGTGAATATGGTAGATTATTATATTTAATTATTGAAAAAAAATAAAAAGCATTTTAATCTGTATTTTATCACTACCGTTACTCAACAATGCTATGCTAAAGTGTTATGTTTTATAGGCTTTGAGTAAATCAGTTTCCTTACACATATTTTTATTGAAATAAATGAAATTGGTATAAGGTAAATAGGTATTTCAAAAAACAAGAAAACTTAAAACAGATAACAAAACAATCAAGTTTTTCATTAAGACAAAAAATGATGGCTTGCATTTAAAATTTTTATGGCCCCACATTGGCTGAGAGCTACGTACTGGCATACAACCGGAAGACTGAGCGATCGTAGTTAGATAAACAGTTTGTTTTCGGCCTGAGTTATGTGCTAAATTGTATCATAAATAACTGAGTCGGTACCCTTTGTATCTATACCACATACAGCTGCTCTCTGTTCGTTTCGTTTGTTGAAAACGTCTAAAAGCTACGTGATGTATATTTAACTGAAAATTTTGTTAATTTATTTTAAAGTGAAAGTTGCGGCTTATTTCTTGTTGTCATTGTAGTTTTTGATATTAAGAGAACCGATACAAAAAAAGAAAAAAAGTGTGTATTGAGGTATAAGGAAATTTCTTTTAATACTGCGATATTGAGCTCAGGAACCACTCTTACAAACCCGAACGGCACTATTACCTGTCTCAGAATTATGATCTCAAGTTTAAATAATATTCAAAAAATGTAATATAATCAAATCGTCTGATGAAAAGTTCCTACCGCTACACATGTACGAATGCAATGTGTCATAAACGTGTTTCCAGCTTATGAGATATATTGCCGACATGTATAGCTGTTTCCTTTTTTTAAACTAAAGACATCGCAATACAAATAAATACAATTTGATTTCGTAAACCTGGCCAGCAGTGGGCTGTTAGTGATGATGATAAGTTATACATAACGAACGCATTTTCATTAAGCCTATACGTGTATATTCCCATTGTAGTCTTAATCTCTGTGCCATTGTCGCAACACAGAAATTGCGATTATTTTCCTTTTTATGATAGGAAGTAAACGAGCCGCTAGATAATCAAGTAGTAAGCCGCCTTGCTAAAGAGAGGTCTGTGTCCAACAGAGGACTATTAAATCATGTTCAGAATGACGATGAAGTGACAACGCTGCGTACGGACATCGGGATCTCTAGATATACAAGTGTGTTGATTCTCAGAGAGGAAGAAAGGTTGAATACCAGTTAGTTGACTTAATGAATTAAAATTAACGAAATAATTGCTTATCATACGTTTTATTCTATGTTAGCTGGATTTTTGTATCCCAAATTCATAATAAACAAATCAAACATTAATGATCATATATGCATTGGTCATTGGACAAATGTTTGTATGATCTACAAATTTTTGTTTCGGAGTTTGGGTGTTTTCTATATATGATATGTATTTACAAAAAAAGTATACATGTATTTATATCAGTTGTTTAGTACCCATAATACAAGCTCTGCTTAGTTTGGGACTAAATGGCGTTGTGTGTTAGATGTCCGAAAATATTTATTATTCATTTTATTATTACACATGCACAAAATCACATACAACATTGACTGCATCTACTCAATTTAGACTTAAACAATTTTCATTAGCGAAAATATTTCTTTTACATTTTTCATTGATGTTGCAGTGAAACTGCGTAAGAAAGAGAATGAAATAAGCGAATTTTCCATTGCGTAAGAACCCAGAGTTGCGTGAAGAGCTAGTTATATTATGACATAAATAAGAAGGCATCCTTTTGTAGCTCGTTTTATTTATAGAGATAATCTTAATGTAAATTACGACACCATAATTTATTATTTCTCCTTGAATGGTATGGTACTAAATTAGTTTATTCCGTGTTATTTATTTCGTCTCCCTTAATAAAGAAACGGAAATCAACTATTACTAATAAAATGTATTTAAAACTTTGTTGAATAATGAAAATATATACCATACAAAATAAAAAAAACGAAAGCTAGTTGCAATTTTAAATAAGCTTAGACTAAACGCATATGCATTTAGTGAAAAGCTATTAATAAGTGCAAACTGCACTTGGTGTACCAACTCATATTGAGTGCATATGGATTTGGTAAAATCCAGTTAATAAGTGCAAGACAAGTGCACTTAGTGTACTTATATCTATTAAAAAATATGTATCTGTCTATTTGTTCCGACCACTCTCTGGAACGGCTAGACTCATTTTAAATGATTTTTAACTACCAGATAGCTAATGATATAAGAACTAGCTTTTGCCTGATGGTGTTACTTGTGGATGTTCTTGTAAATGTACAACAACAAATGCGGGTGACATCGCAGGGTGTAGCTAGTATATTATAAGTGCACAGAATGTTTTATCTCGTTGAAAGCACATTTAAATCAAAGTGAATTTTCTCTGTCTGTTGTACGCTTTGAACTGGCGTAGAAAATAGATTATATAAAAATATTTCCTTTATCTTACAGAGTATTTTATTCTTAGATATAATATAGTTGTTTTGCTCACATGACTTTTGTCAGGATAATGTACAGAAATACATACCTACACATTATGCTAGCGTTGAGAATAATCTATGAAGATAAATGGAAGATTCGCTTGGTCGACTTGACTGCCTCGGTGCCACAGTGGTAGCTGCTATGCTTAAGGTCTCCGGTTCGCGTCTCGGAATGTATCAAATGTTTGTTTGATATTCTAAATTTGTCTCGGAGTTTGGGTGTTTTCTATTGTATGTATTTAAATAAAAAATAATGAATTCATGTACTACATTACACTTATGTCAATTGTCTAGTACCCGGAGTTCAAGCTTAGCTTATTCTGGTGTTAGATGCGGTTGTATATTAGAAGTCCGAATTTATTAAATTATACACTAATTTCTAATTAAATTAAATTATGCCGTGGGAGAGCCACGCTTCGGCTTGACTTGAGTGATACCACGGCCTCATAGAAAACCGGTGTGAAACAGCGCCTGCGCTGTGTTTCACTGAGTGAGTGAGGATACCGGAGGCCCATAATCCAACCCTTGCCCTCATCCCCCTTCCCGTTCTCCAAGGCCGGCAACGCCCTTGTGACGCGTCTGGTGTTGCGGGTCTCCATGGGCAGCGGTAATCGCTTACCATCAGGTGACACGTCTGCTCGTTTGCCATCTATAACATAAAAAAAATCATAGGACATGCCATCTATTTCTTATGAAAAAATCTACCTACATATGTTATCTTCATCATCAGCACATCGCAGTCTCCTGCTGGATATAGGTCAGTTTGACCCTCGGCTTCTCGCATCCAGTTTTTGCCAGCCGTCTTGCACAGATCATCACTCCATCTGGCCTGTGGACGCGGTCTCCACTCAACTCCACTCTTTTGGCTATGTCAGTGACCTTGGTTCTCTGTCGGATTACCTCATTCCTAATGCGATCCCTCAGAGAAACGCCAAGCATAGCCCCCTCAATAGAACACTGAGCGATTTTGAACTTGTGGACCAGGCGTGCCGTCCACGTTTCGGCTCTGTGTGTTATGACGGGTGGGACGCCTGATTGAATACTTTCGTATTTATGAAATAATAATATATAATAATATTTTTTTATTTATATAAAAATAATTCTTAAAGGTGAAATTTCACTTTACGCAGATGATACCAGCCTCTTTTATTACGGTTGTTCTATCAACGCTATAATGCCCGAAATTCAGAACGACTTAAATATATTAAATGATTGGTTCCAATATAAT
>PKRV01000635.1:2383443-2494242 GCA_003709505.1 Hyphantria cunea
TAAAAAAAAAAAAATCATATATAATGTTCATCTGTACTTCTAATTACGTACGAACAGAAAGTTTCAGAATTAAAAGAATATAGTATTTATTCGCATCATAGTAATAAAGGTGGCAATTGTACTTACAATACGAATGTCCCATCTTGTTTATAAATATCGTACATCTTTGGTTCAGTTGCTTGAGTTAATCGTGTTTGCTGTGTTCGAGTGTATTTTAAGTTCATAGTGTTGTGCAAAATATATTTTACTACCCACTTTTGTTTTATATAAAACGCTCATTTGATTTATTTGTTAACATGTTTGTATGTTTTCTCAGTAAGTGAATTTTGTAAATTCTTTTGAGAAATAAAGTTTCTTTAACCGTATAATTTATATATAATCCTGTGGGATCGACGTTAAAGTCAGCTGAATTCTCCTATTCGCCTCGTCCTTAAAGTTGTCTCTACGTAACTGCGACCTGTATCTTGAATAAATCTACTTATATGCCTATACCTTACACCTGAATATCTATTTTATCAACAGTTCTAGCCTTTTGGCTTTCACATGATCAAGGACTAATAATAAATGGTTCGAGTCTAGTTTTTTACTCTATATCTACTGAAGAAAAACCTCTGATAATACCATAGGGCAAAATCAGTCAGTACTAAAGTCAATAAAAATCGCTGAATAATAATAATAAGTTCAATACTAGAATGTGGTTTTATGCAGTGATCTTATCGCTCCCTAAGACAATAATGGTGCTGAAAGTTCGTTCCACAAAAAAAAACAACATATTTCAACTTGTTTTAATGTCTCCGTAACAATAATATCAAAAGCCACGAACTGTTCATGAAATATTTCAAAAGAACCCGCATTAAAATACAACTCTCTGTTTCCGTTATGTTATTTATATGTTCCTTCTAAAATACCTGGTAAAACACTCACCTACTTAAAACATTGTTCAGTTTGAAATGCACTTTAATTTTTTTCTCTCGCCCGGATCCGAAGTGGGACGTACCCCCTTCCGTTTCCAGTACGACTATTTACGGTAGCTCCGGTACCTCTTCTCTTGTTATGGCCCAAGTCAAACCTCACTATTTTCGTGTATTATTTTTCAATGTTTGAGCCTCCCAAAGTGACTCTGCTCTGCCAGACGGGAAGCATGAATCGTCACATACTAATTGCGAATGCAGACAATATACCAATGCAGCTGAGTGTCCCACACTAAGGCGGACTATTGAGATACTCTGGCATCATTGGCCCTCTTGTCTCGCACTCACCAACGAAATATGACAGCACGAATGCTGTCACTTTAGATTGGTCTTCTGAGAGAGGGTAGTAACCCCAGCCTCTTGAAATCAACGTGGCTCTATAAACTAAGTATGCATTATTGATTCATAACGTGTGAAAGAATTTTGACCCAATATTTAATCGTGTACAGTAACACTCGAAAGCAAAAAGAACTAGTTAATACAATTTTTAGAGTTATTTTAGTTTGATCATCGGGTAAAAAAATATTTTGAAGTTTTTTTTTTTATAAGTAATGTCGTTAGTATGAAAATATTTTAACAAGAGTTTATGTAACAATAAATACATATGAAACTTTCAATCCTAAATTGATTGAAACTCGACTAATTTAGATTTTTAAAAAATGGCATTTTGTATGCCAATTTTAACGTAGGCGCTCATAGCCCAGTTGCACTCGGTGATTAGAAACAATCACCGAGGGTAAGCAACGATGGCGCGGTCAGTACTTGGATGGGTGACCGCTGGTGGCATGTTACCATGAGCGCCTCCGTGATTCGGAGGTCACGTTAAGCAGTCGGTCCCGGTTGTTATCATACGATAACAGTCGTGAAGCTTGGTTGGAGGCCTTCGGGCGGCTTAAAAACATCCAACGGCAAGATTTACGTAGCCACAACGTATTCTTGCCAGTCCCCAACCCGCACTTGGCCAGCGTGGGGACGTATGGCCTTAACCCTCTCCTGAGAGGAGACCTGAGCCCAGCAGTGGGACATTATGGGTTGTTGTTTGTTTGTTTATGCCAATTTTACGTAACGTAAACGTAACATTACATTTGTAATATTCACGTGTAATATTACGTGTAAAGTTTAAGTTTCATAAATTACTGTGTAACTAAATCGTCGCTTGTCAAATTTCTTGTCCCTTCCTTGTTCCTTTAAAAATAGCTTGATCACTCGATTATTGTTATTTTATAAGACAACGTTTGGATCGACGAAGAAATGGAATGAGCATGTTTTCTTTGTATATTGATGAAACTGTCATCTCCATTGATATTCGAGACGCATTGTTTCGACTAAAAGGAACCTTTTTATAAGTAAGATAGTTTCCGTAAAGCAGATATATGTCTAGTGGAAAAATATTTTCGATTAAGAAAAATAATGTTTTTCATTGCATTTGTGTAGCCGTGACAAAGCTATCTAAACAATAATAATTTCTTTTTGATTTAAAGTCAACTTGAAAAAACTATTTTTGTCACATCCACACATTACAATAAAATTTATTTGAAGTTACTCATTGTAAGTAAATTTACGTATTAAATTTTTAACAACTTGAATTAAAATGATAATTTATTGATCAACCATATTTAACATAAATGTAAAATATACACTATTTTCGAAAAGAGCGTAACCGGCAAAATTTATTTAATTTCATTAAAATATGTTTCTTACAGTGCTTCGGTATTTCACGACATTTATAGCCTTTTGATGGTGTCAAATGATATAATTTTTTTTTCTTCAGCTGTTCTTCACCAGAGCGAAGTGATAATAAAGAATTCTTGGCAGACAGCTGCACAGTCCGTTAATCCATTGTGACAGACATCTTTTTCGATTTGCCACGATCTGGTAAGTCATCGACGGATTTCGTTTGTGGATAGCTCTTCACTCACTTGCTCAAGAAGGTCTTGGGGTTTTTCATACATCGGGCAGCCTCGTCACGGGGTATTTTAGGTCCTTTCGAATTCAAAAAGGAAAACACAGCTTTAGAATGGGAAGCGAGTGAGGCGCACGTTGTAAGGGAAAACTTAGGTTTTTTTACAATGTATAGATAAAGGATTGTTAAATTCAGCTTGATATTTATTTTTAGAAACTGCAATTTAAAATTTAAAAGTATGTCGGTAACTTTCTTGTCAAACAAACTGTAAATATTCTACTAGCCGATTTAGCTATCATAATATAAGCTTTGCTAACTTTGAAGCTAGATGGCGTTTTGTGTGAAATGTTTGAAATATTTATTTATTTAATAAGTCAATTTGTATTTCTATACAAACTATGCGCTGTAATCAAGTTTATAAAACTATATTATTAAATGTTAGCGATGCAAGAGCAAAGCAATGTAACATTCATGCATGGAAGAAAAAGTATTAACTATTCATCTTAACAACTTGTCTCTCTCTCTCTCTCTGTGTGTGTGTGTATGCGTGCGTACGTGCGTACGTGCATGCGTGCATGTTTGTCTGTATGTATGTGTGCTTGTGTAATTGCAATTTGTTGCCAGGTTTCTAAGCAGCTAACTCTAGGTTTTAAGAGAGTATTTTCATAAATTGTAGACCATAAAGTAATATTTTATGTACTAATTTCTCATAACTTGCACCACATGAAAGCATTAATGGAATAGGTCGTTAACACAACCAAAGATTATCAGAGAAATCTTCTCCTAAAATGTTTACAATTGATAGTTATTGACGTCGTTTTCGTTTTATAGAAATTATACCTAATATTTGGCATGTACCTTTATGTTTCATGTTTATTATTTTTACTTTAAAGATAACTCTCGCTCTAAGAATGCTTCTGTGTCGCGGGAACTTTACAAAGATATTTGAATCGGACGCAAACAACACCCAGACTTAGAATAAGGGTTTAGTAGATATTACGAAAAGGAGCTGCTCTGAGCCTTATAGGGTTGAAGTCCACAACACAAAAGAGAGCAGTGTGGCGACCATTGAATGCACTGTGCTAGCCGTGCAGACAACTTAAAATTGACTTATAGAGATAATAAGTCAATTTTACCTAGTAAACTAGGTAGTTTATCAAACCCAAAACTACTAGGTTTAGTAGATACTATATGCAGTAATTTAGGATAAACTAAAAAAAATAACGACATGTAGGTATAAAAAATTAAAAGCATTTGTAAGAGAATTTGGTTGCTTTTTAAGTTAGTAGATTAGTTAAATATTTGATTAAGTCAACTGTAGTAGGTTTAAGTAGGAATACTATAGTTAATAAGGATTAGCTTTAAATCTACTGATTCTTTTACGCTTTTTTAGATTTAACTAAGTCTCTGTTCTTAATAAGGAATGGATTACAATCTTAGGTTTGAAAATATACTTGAGACTTAGCTTAGGTAGTGTAAAATCAGTAGTCAGTGACTGTCCCAAATTGTGTTCTTAATTATGGCATTTCTTTATATTTGTGTACAAAAACACAGTCAACAAACAAAACTCACATTGGAATCAATCGTCTACTGTAAAATTCCTGCTTTCATTAGTAATTGTGATGACAGCAAGTAAAGTCATAAACAGATCAAACAAAACAGGGTATTATTGCTTGACCACTACCACAAGTAGATGTCCATTTATGTCCGTTTTATGGTTATAAGACTTCCAGCTAAACACATTAAATGGCATCGCAGTTAAACTTCAGTACTCCATTTCTCTGATTACTGTTGTATATTACTGATGATAATGGTGTTTGTTAAGTTTCTAGGTACTCACATCATACTAAATACGAAGTAATAGGTAAGCCGGCCCAATGCTGAGTATGGCTCTCTCAAAATAGAGTAGATTACGGATTTAAAGGTTATTTTCGAGACCCTCTTATTTTAAGTGCAGTGTGGCATGCCGTGTGACTTTAGCTTGTTTTGATTTAGTAATATCACTCTACCATATACTTTAGTTGCTTACAAAAATAGAACTTTCGAGAGAATAAAATTCAAAGACCAATGAAATTATCTTTACTGAGAGATTTTTTATTTGCAGCATTTCTTTTTCGCGGTGTCTAAGAAAATTAGAACTGAATAAAAACTACTTTTATTATTTACGGGTGGGAACTAACGTGTTTAATAGGTATTGCCTCGGTGATGTAGTGGAAGTGTATGGGAATGCTGTATCTCGTGTTCAATTCCAGGTTCTGATTAAATGTTTGTATGACTTGTAAATATTTGTAACGGAATTTGGGTGTTTTTATGTACAATATGTATGTATTTACAAGGAATGAAGTACATAAATATATTATCAGGGAATCTAGCAATAATATTACAAGGTCTGCTTACTTTGAAGATAGATGGCATTATGCATCAGTAGTAAAAAATATGTATTGATTTAATTACTTTACGATAACAAACGCCTAGCGTGGTCATTAACGAAGACCGTTACTTATGAACTAAAAATACTTAAAAATAACTTAATATCTTGGAACGCGAACATTTTCTATATATTATGTCTATATTAAGCAAGAAAGTATATATGTATTTGTTTCAGTTGCCTAGTACCACCACTATAACACAAGCTCTGTTTAGCTTGGGACTGGATGGCATTGTGTGTTAGACGGCCGAAAACATTTTTTATTCATTTTTATTATTATTTATTTAACATGTCAAGTACATCTTAAAGTAATTAGGACGCTCATTTAAAATATTAAAAGAAAACTATTTATATTCAACTACGTTTTGTGAAAGTTTTATGGAGACAGTAGCCTTTCCCGCAGCTCTCCCCACGTGTTTGTTGGTTAGAAGTAACCTATGTCCTTTATCGTTAATCAAGGATTTTTATACCCCCCCCGCTCAAGCGTTCGTTCAATACAGTCGTGTCGCAAGTTGCTCTGCGCAAATAATTTTGAAATATATAGTTATAGTTAAAAGTCTTAATTGAAACTAGCACTAGGCAATGATAAGTAAGAAACAAAAGTGATAGTGTTGAATCTATTTTATAATCAAGTACTATAAACCCATAATAACCGGGTCAATCTGTGACAGTGACGNGGCTATGTATGTTTATGTATGTATATCCTATGCTTACCCTAGTATTGTATCTCATCCTATCAGTCAAGTTGCACTTGTACGAATTATAATGAACTGTCTATAATTTCACTGGGGCCTAGTGACCCGTAACACAGGTATTCCAATACCTATCTCGGGCACTAGTCTCTCACAAATGTTCGTTCAAATGTATAAGATAAGAATCTACACTGTACTGTATACATCTGTGATGAGAAAATAAATAAAGTTATTATTATTATTATTATTATCGTGAATTGCATGCGAATCAGTTCAGCTGCTTAGCTATAAAAGCGTACTATATACTAGAATACAGACAGAGACACTTTCCTATTTATAATATTAGTATGGATTATTCTAGAAGCGAGCGAGCGAGAGTGTGAGCTTCTTAAGCTATAATTTTATTTTGTTTATTTTATAAAATATATCGCAATATGTATATTATTTTTTATTTCAGTTAGAAATACAATATACAATAACAAACATAATACACCCATCAAACCTGTAGTGGTTTATCTTGGGTGTGAGTGTAAAATCCTCATTTTATTCTTTTTTATTTAAATTACTACATGCACAATAGGAACAAAAACTCAGTTAAATATAAAGAAAAGTTACAATTTATAACAAAATCTAAGGAAATATTTCCGAGGTACACGATCACAGCCAATATAAAAAGCACCCATTAAATACAAAAACCGTCAAAATTTAAAATATACATAAAATCCAAACCCACCGTTTATCAAGTTCATCCAGGAATAAAAGCTTAAACACAAATAAATAAAACAGAGAGAATACAATATTATCTGTGTAGTCAATTTCAAACGAACAAAAGTGCATTCTATTCGTATTTGGAACGCGTTAACACTTGGCGTTTGAACAGCACGAGTACGGAAGCTAGCATAGTGACGGTAGGGATAAGCACAATTTATTTTTCACAGGATGTTACTATGACAAAGCTATTTCTGTAAATAATATGCAAAAATTCAATCGATAGACCTCTGGGAATACGTTCCAACATTTTATTGTAAGTTCTACTTTTGGTTTAAACCCATTAAACGTCAATAAATCATATTAATGCGGGAATATATTAATATTTTAAAGGCTAAGATTCAAAATGAATCGCTTTTTTTAACATACAGTACTGTATAAATCTAGCCGAGTAATAAATCAGTCGTGAGCTTTAAGTATGAATTTATTTTTCTGTCATTAGTTCTATATTATCCATGTAAAAACATTAATTATTCAACATTTGTTAAAATGTTAACAGAAAACAAAAAAATCTCTTTTTCAATCTGGCTGTAGCTTTTATGTTTATGTCTCATAACTTCATGACTTATTAAAATGAATTTTATTTTAATTATGGTACCATTTTTTTACAGTTCAGTTCAAAATATATTTATTTATATCTTTGTATTATAAAATTAAGTCACTTCCGCTTGTCTGTGCGGGACTTTTCAGGGAGATTATATAAGTTTGAGCCAGAAAATAAAACTCAGGAACGTGGTGATGTGTACGATTGTAATGCCTAAGGTTAAGATTATTATAATTAGTTTTCATTGTCTATTCGCTTTTATCTTTTGCTCTATCCAACAAATTATAATTCAGCAATAGGTAGAATGATTCAAAAATAATACTTGCAAGCAATGTTTACACTCCAATTGAAATCAAAAAAATATGTCAGCTGCCTCTAGCCAGTTTGACATTCACTCATTCGAACCAGCTAGAAAACTAACGTAATGTATGGAAACGACGTTATCGCAACGTTAAATAATGTGCTTCGAACAAAATATTAGAAAATAATAGAGTTTTCATTGACTGTAGAAGTATCGCTAAAAGTGGCTAGGCCTGCCGACATTTACATCGAAAGGAATAATAAATGGTTATATAGAATTAATATTTATTAAACCGCAGTCTCTCATCACGAAGTTCTTACTTATTCAGCTGATACCGTAAACAATAAACGGCTGGCTGTGCAAGCACTGTGAAACACAGCCGCTAGTCTGACGAGCGATAATAGTGTGGGAAATATTTCTACACGCCTTAATCTCGACGAATGTCGTTTGAGACCGTCTCTATGCGCATGTAGGAAAACTGAAAAGGAAACGAACTAGTACTGTACAACAAATTATAAATTCTGTCCTTGATAATCTTCACGTGTTGTTTTTGTTATAGAATAATGGGCGCAAACATGCAGATATATTGCCTGATGCGTCACGAGTACATTGTTGGCCTTTGCAGGATCGGGGGTAGATAGATGGGAGTATGAGCCTCCGGTGTCCTCACTCACACGGTGTTACACAGCGCAAACACTGTTTCACACTGGTTTCCTGTAAGGTCGTGGTATGACTCTGGTGAAACCGGCAGAAGCATGGCTCTCCCACCTTGATGATATATTTTGAACCACCAGCCGTATTCAGAAGGACGATTAAGGAAGAAAGCTACGAAGGCCAATAGCGTTGTAAAGAGAAGGAAATCTTGGAAAAAACCTTATACCAAACCTTTTGGCTGACATGATTTAGTAAGCCAAACCCTCTTTCCTAGGAGAGGCTTTTGAGCAGATATAGGTCTATTTTCCTCTTCGTTTAATGATCCCTGAAAATAATATTATTATTGAAGACTCACTAAGAAAGCCGTACTTACAAGTGGCTAGATTTACTAAAACTTCAAACTAACACCTGTGCCAAATCTATTATTGATATCTTTCTGTAAAATCCTGAAATCCAGATAATTTGTTCTCTTTAACTTCTTTTAGTTTCAGAAACTGAGGTCACAACCTTAATATGTCTATCGCATTGCTCTATTTTATAGGCGTCCTAAATTATTTATTTCCAACTGACTAATGTCGTCAGTTTGTGGGTGGACGCTTTTGACCCGTCTGGTCAAAGTTGACCTCTTAAGTTACTCTTAAACACAGTGTAGGCGTAAATTCGGTATTGTAAGTGACAACCCTAAGTGATATATGTTATAGTAATAAGAGGACACATAAGAGAAATTTAAAAGATTGGTTTTATCTGTCTCAGATGTATTTTTTATTTCAAAAATACTTTTAAAATAGGTAATAGAGAGTAAAAAAATTATGTAGGTAAATTATTTCTTTATTGACTAGACTGGTGGTATAGTCGTAAGTAATTCTGACTGCTACGGATGATCGTGAATCAAATTCAATCACCATCTTGGAAAACAAAGATATAAGTATGATCCTTTTTTTTGCAGAATAATGGGTAAATAAGCAGACATATCCGTCGCCCATGGACGCCCGCAACACCAAATGCGTCACAAGTGCGTTGGCGGCTTTTGGGTTGTGAGGAGGGAGATGTTGAGAGGGGTTGGGGTAAGGGCCTCCGAGAGCGGGCCTATTCATGCCGAAGCATGGCTCTCCCACGGTAAACATTTCTGGATGTAAGTTATGTATTAGTTTATATTTAGCAATACACATGTATCTTCATCAACAAGCTTATTCTCATAGTGTTATAGCTCTACCTAGTTTGAATAAAAAGGTCGTTCGTTTTTTTTATACAATATGGAGCTTCTAAATTGAATCTAATCTACCTGATGGAAACCATTTGAGATGTGTAAGCTTATAACCGTTTTTACTGGCTGGGCGTCAAATTTTTTAAATTCGTTCATAAAAATCACACTTCCTGAGCAACAAGAGACCGTATAATAAATGCTTATGCAATATAAATATACTGTACTAATGAATATATTCATAATAACCCTTTTAATTTTATCATGTTAAATATTAGTTTTCTCAAAATTATTCTTTATCACTCTGCTCTGTGTAGGTAATCTAATGAAAAAAGAATTAAACCTTTTGCTGGACTCACATAAACCATCCGGATTTGGGCATATTAATGTGGTGTAATTACCTTATCAGCATTTTAAAAACTTGTTACGAGGCATTTCAAACTTGCTCATACTCCGTAGATATGAAAAGATTTATTTGTCATTTAAAATAAGATAATTATCTTTTTACTTTGATAAACAATCATTAATTCTCCTTTTCATTCTCTCATACATTCATTCAATATATGGATGAATTAATTCATTTATTCAATCAAAATTCCTAGTTCCATAGAAGAGAAAACAATAGTTACAAAACTGAAGCAAAAAAGCTTTGAAAGACTACTTGATAGTTTTACTTATCATACTTAACATAGTTTTTTTTTTGCGTAGCGGGACTTATTCACGATAAAATATAGTTAAAAGGTTATGATTTGATAGAATGATTGTGTGTTTATTTATTTATAGTTGAGCACAATAATTTTATCTAGGCACATGGTCGGCAAATCAACCTAAGCGATACAATGAGACACAGAAACATCTGATATAGGGTGATATAGGGGTGATATAGATCTATTGTGTCGGCGCCCGCGCAACAGAGAGGGATGTCGCCTGCCTATATTCACGCGTGCTACCTGAGTCCCTCTTTGCAATATTAGTGTCGAGTACAAACATTACTGTATCTTCGTCTAGTCTTCCTTATTGTTGTTATAAATATTATACAAATACTCAATTTATTCCATTGCCTTACTTACTACCTTCTCACTAACACAACAATTGTTAGCGGTTCAGTTTACAGACCATTAACTACTACAATACCTTCTATAACTTATTAAAAACTATGTTTAAAAATTGGCAAAATTTTAATAACAGTCATCTCAAACTTAAAAATGTTATTTCATATAATAACTGATCAGTATTATATAGTTAAGTATATAAATAACAGAAAACTCATCAAAGTAAAGTTACGGGAAGTTTTCTCGTATCAAAGATATTATCGAAGAACATCGATAAGTAACACAATATTTTACCTAAATGGCAATGTGCCAGCTACCTTCGTATACTTAGGTTACGAGATTCGTCTTCTTGGGATTTTCAATTCTGTATATCAAAGTATCGACTTCACGACCCTATCAAAATACTACTGACGTTTCGGGAAAATATTAGTTAAAGTTTGTATGTTGAGATATTTGCCTTTATTTTGTTACCCGACTGCATCAGAAAGAAGATAATGTGTAATCGATTGTGTGTGTATGTATGACTATTTCTATGGAACGCATTACAGGTCGAACGAATGGATGGTTTTTGACATATGAGGTGACAAAAGTATATCATTTCGTTGGAGAGCCCGGCCTTACAGAAAGAGGTGTGAAAAACGCGCTGTTGCGGGTGTCCATGAGCGGCGGTAATCGTTTACCATCAGGCGATACGTGTGCTAGTTTGCTCAACATTCCATAAAAAGAAACAATTTGAAAATAATGGGTCCGCTTTGAGTATAATTTTTTTTCTAACCTTAGCAATATGAATATCAAATGAAAGATCGTGAAATTTCCATTTCAAAAATATGTTTATTACATCACGTCCATACTACTGTCATACAAATTCCGAAAAAAAAAATGCATGTACTGCATATACTTAGTTATACATTTTATAAAAATAAAACAACTTTTCGATTAACATAACTATATTAGAACTTCGTACTTGAAGATTTTAAAAAGTTACATAATATAGGACAGTTCTGAATACGTGTAAAGCATTACGGCAGGAGTTGCAAAATTCAAAGTATCACCAAGCTAATTTTTATTAAAATCAGTAAAGCAGTTTAGCCCTGAATGCGTAACATACAGACAGGCAAAGTTACTTTCGAATTTATAATATTAGTATGGATCTGACGGAAAAAAAATATGTGTAAAACATTTTTAATAATAGGATTTTCCATTACAACGCTTATACTTGTTAAAAAATATAAGGTCAATGCCCTCTATACGAATTTAGTTTTATACTCATTGATCCATTTATTGAATCTATAACTTCTGTATGATAATGTTATGGATAACTTTGTGTATGAAGTTTTTACGTTGTTCTTGCCCTGATAATATGTAGACTCAACTACTTTTTTATGTAAAAAGTTTTGTTTTTCAATATAGTATGGTATCATTGAACTTTATCCCTTTACACACAAAGCAAACACCGTTCCGTCACAGGAAACATGACAATTTTAATGAAATTTGACATGGAGAGACTTTGATTCTGCGATTACCTAAATACACGCGGGTGGAGCTTCGGCAACAGCCCTTACATATTATAAATAAATCACTATATATTAAAAAAAAGTTCTCCGCCGCGCCTGTCTGTCTGTCTATTCGCGATAAACTCAAAAGCTACAGCACGGATTTTCATGCGGTTTTTACCAATAGTTAAAGTTATTGTTGAAGGTTTTCTTTTTTTTTTTATAGTTAAGCTGCCAAAATGACTCTGCCCTGCCTGATGGAAAGCATGAGCAGAATCCGAGAGTGGTGGTCACCATCCTCAATGTGAAAAAGAACAATGCAGCATGGTGATCCACACTATGGCAGCCTGGGGGGAAGGGGGATGGTGAGGGGATAGGGGGCGTTGGATTGGGGTATGGGCCTCCGGTATCCTCACTCACTCGATGAAATACAGCGTAAGCGCTGTTTCGCACTGGTTCTCTGTGAGGCCGTGGTATCACTCTGGTCGAGCCGGCCCATGCATGCCGAAGCGTGGCTCTCCATCGGTAGATTTGTTATTTTTTTTAGTTTGTTAGCTAAAATTTATCGATGTTTCTTGGAGACGTTGAAAAAAATAAGCCACACATCTTCTTAGGGTAACATAGGCTGTATGATATTTTCCGTAAAGAGCCCGTGCGAAGCCGTGGCGGGTTGCTAGTTCTTTACAAACCGTGCATATTATACTATGTTCGTCTTGGATGGGTTTCGAACCTACAACGACCAATGATAATATGTGTCAATTTTTACTATGTTAATAGAAACTGAAGAACATTTTCGTGCCATATAATTTTAATAAATTCATTGTAATCAAGACAACTTGTCTTAAATCTAACATACAAGTTTATCTAGTCCCAAACTAAGCATATCTTGTATTATGGGTCCAAGATAACTGATATTAATTCACATACATATCTTTTTTTTTGTAAATACATACATTTTTTACATAGAAAACACCCAAACACCGCAAAAAATATTTGCAGATCATACTTGGTATGACCCAGGAATCGAACTCGAGACCTCAAGCACAGCAGTCGCATACGGTACTACTTGTGCCACCGTACGTACATACTATACTGCTTTGTGCTACAATGAATGGTATTATCGTTAGAACTCTTATAGAAATAACATTTTTATTTTAACAGATAACTCCCCCACTAGAAATAAGTCCTGTGTCACGGGGGACTTTACAAATATATATTAAATGGGAACAAAGAACACCCAGACTTAGAATAACAATTTGTGGATCACACAAAGTTTTGTCCCATGTATGATTTGAACTCACAACAATTGGTGAAATAGGAAGCTACGTGGCAACCGCTAAACCACTAGGCCATATGTGCAGTCTTCTGGATGAATAATGTTATACAAATAATATGATACTGAAAAGAATAGTGTTTTTATACCTTAACAACAACTAAAGTACTGTAGTGAGACGAAGCTAGTCTAAAATAAATGAAGCCTAAGTAAAAAGTCCTGTCAAAATCCGTTCAGCCTTTCTAGAGATTAGTCGGAATAAAGAGACAGACAAAAAAAAAAGATGTACCGGTAAGTCGCACACATATTCTCGTATGCATCTATTGTAAATATGTTTACAAATATTTGCAGCTAAACATAAGTTTCAAACTACAAACAGACACTTTAATTTTATTTATTTGTATAAATTCAAAAAATATTTTTCTTTCTCGCTACACAAGACTTCCATTAAATTCCTAAAGCAAAAAAATACTACGACTAACTTATGAGACAACTTGAAAAACCAATTCATCATTCACAAACAGCACTTTACTTCACTAAACATACTCAATGTCACCTTGGAAGACCCATAAATCGATAGGAGCTGCCAATTCTCAAGCAAAAATAATTCTCATCGTAAAATATCAGGGCATACACGCGAGTTGACAACAAGATCCAACGGATGTCGTGTAGGGCTGTCTCTGACGTTCTTACGTGTTTGAGGTGACGTATTTATAGCATGCAGTCAATGAACTGGAAATATTGCTTACTTCAAAAAAATATTTATTATATAATTTTTATTTTATTTCAGGTATACTTTGAGATTTTAAGAAAAAAGGGGCTAGGAGTTAGACACTATACAGTTTTTCTTTTTAATGGACTTCAAAGAAGGAGGCGGTTAATTATTCGATTGTATTTTTCATGTTTGTTACCTTATAACTTTCGACTGACTGGGTGAACCGATTGAACATTATGGGCCTTCGGTATCCTCGCTCACTCAGTTAAACACAGCGCAAGCGCTGTTTCCCACCAGTTTTCTGTGCAGCCGTGGTATCATTTCGACCCATTCTGGCCGAAGCGTGGCACTCTCACAAATAAATGATTATAATATTTATATTACCATAAAAATTTCCATGTTGACAACCCTAATTTCACCTCACGGCAAATCCGCTGGTAAACAGAGCCTCTGTTGGACGTACGCCTCCCGCGATAAAAACGGGGTGTTTCATAAATAATTCATAAAAAATCTTGACTCACCTCGCGCTTGGGAGGAAACTGCCAGGAATATATGACGATAGCTCCGATTCTGTTGTACATCGAACTAAATTACTTTAAATCTTGCTGCTTAACATTATAACGTAACAAGCACTTTTCACACTTTATTAATACAAAAAACGAGTGTTTTGCTTCTGTAAGTAGGACTTTTACATCCTTTAAACATAAAAGGAGGTTTAAATTCTTTTGTTATACGAGGGGAACATGCCTGGCAGCCCAAAACCGAACCATTCATGTACTTTCTTAGTAGCAAACTAATAACACGACTCTATGAAGATTCGCAAGTGTTTGTGCGTCTTTTTAAGTGTGCAGGTAGGTTTTCCCTTCAAAATAATATACAATTAAAATATTTAAATACTGTTATACAATTACAATGTTTACACGACATATTTAAGAGAAATGAATTTAATATAGTTTGAAAATGTCAAGGTAATTCTGTGAAAAAGACTGAAATTAATTTTGTTTTGTTAAGTTTCAATGATGTGCCCTGGCACAGGCATTAATTTTCTTATGTTATTTTTAATACTATTTTAAATTCAATTCTTCTTTTATAGCTTACTGTTCAATTTTTAACGTTTGTGATTAAAACTCTCAAAATGATTTAAGGAAGCTGTTATTATGAACAAAAGTATGTCTATGAAAGTATTTCATTAGATTTGGGTGCAATTTTAAATTTTGTAAATTATTTGCTAACACTAGAATTGACACCATTGTTAGCGTGCATACTAAAGTTAACTGTAGATCCTTTGATCAGCGTTGTTAACTTTTAATTAGAATAGAATAGATAATCAAGGAATTAAAACTCTTTGTCTAAGAGTCTTTTTAAAACAAAACAGGGGTTTTCACTATCGATCTACGTACGAATATATATATTTCATTTTTTTAAAAGTAGACCAACTCTTACCAATCTGAATCATACAATTTAAAATCTTTATAAGCTGTTGTAATATTCAAGAATAAATTACTTTCGTCCCTAACTGTATGGTTTTTAAACCTCATAATACCTGAGCAAAATGTAGGCAACTATTTAATGTATGGTAAAATTTCCCTGGAATAAGACAAATATCACTATACGTGGATCGAAAGTGTTTCGTGAAAAGAAAAATTTCCGTTCTGCTTCACCCTTGTTTTACATATTCATAAATAGCTCTATGTACTACTTACGTAAAAAAAGAATAATTCAAAAAAACAATTATTTGAAATTCTATTGACTCCAATACGTATAGGTTGTGTGTTGTGTTATTTAATTTTACTGATTGAGGTATCTGAAACTATATTGGATTTATTTGTAGTGATTTTGATAGGTAAGCCAGTAGCCGGGGGCTCGATTAACACCTAGGATAAATATTTTATGATTTATATTGATGTTATTTATCTACAAAATGTATGTACTATGTAGAATCGTGCCTCAATTTTGTACGTGTAATTAGTGCATCTAAGACTCAGATTTTCAAGCAGCCTGCCAGGAGACATTCTGCACACGACACGCCCGTTTATCTAAACAGTAAAGCTTTAGAGAAGGTAAAAGCTTTCCGCTACCTTGGCCGTTTGTTCGTGGCGACAATCACCTTGAGTCTGAGATATCCACAAGAATCGCTAGAGCTGTTGCAGCATTTAATGTGTGTTTGGAAATAGCATGATCTTTAATTACATACCAAGTTGGGCGTGTACAAGGCTGTTATAGTACCACTGCTTCTATACACCTCAGAAACCTGGTGCCTCTACAAAGGTGATATCAGACGCCTCGATTTTTCTATCTAAAATGACTTCGAGCTATACTCTATGTATACTGGCAGGATGGAGTTCCCAACATGGAGATTTTTCGCCGAAAAGTTTTGACGAGCATGGTGATCCTCCTAATGTAGGGCGAGCCACGCTGGTGCCGGCATCTTGTACGTATGGAGTCTTCCAGATTGCCAAAAAGTGTATATTACTCGGAGCTTGGCTCAGGTAAACACCATCCTGGAGGACTACATTTGCGATACAAGGATGTGTTGCAGGGGACACGGCGGGACACGGCGGTTGCCGGTAATGCAACGTAGCGTTACCGGCAATCGCCGTGTCCCCTAAGTTATGAGAGGAACTAGCTCCTAACACGATGGAGTGGCGGAAAATTGTCCACAGCGTATTGAAAATTAGGAACAAAGCCGTCTTAAGAGCTATGACGCTAAACAACAGCTTCGGAAAACACGTCCCACGCCCTCTTATAACTACACTTGCATGTGTAGGGTGACCTTCATTGTTCCTCTTATAACTGCACATTTTGGTTTTGCGAGCCACGTACGGGCACTGATGCAGGAATGTCTGTTGAAAATTGTCAGGGTGTCGCCGTCGATGGATGCATCGAGGAAGACATCATTATCATATCACTATGTTGAAATATTCGTTTTTACTTAGGATCAGACGGCGGTGTCCTATTTGTGAAAATGTTATTTTTATTTGAGTTTCTAGTTTACAAACAAAATTTTTTATTTATCTGAGTTTAGATCGATTTTACACACTTCTTTACCCGTCATTTCAATAGCCATGATGACTAATTTTGAAAAACTGTTATATGATGTTTGGAGGTAGACACCTCCTATTGTCTCCTATTGTCAAAAAGAGTTATATTTCAACAAAAAAATAAGTTTTAGTAGGAAAAAAAATTGCGATTTTAATTTAAAGTTTACAATTCACGCTAAAGCGCTGTATAAGGATCGTAAATGGTACTGTCGTCTGTAGAGCAATAAAGACTAGGTATAGGGACTATAGAGTGCTCGTTAATATGCACTGGGAACAATATCGAGCAAAGGATACAGACAATCCCGGTATTGTTCATACTGTAGGTGAGTTACTGCCTGATAAGTTATAATTCATTATTTGTTAGCTTTTGTAAATAGTCCTAGATGATATGATAATAATTGTGTATCTGGTAGTTGCCGTCATATTACAGATAATAAAATGGTAAATTTTATTCAGGACTAGTATTACTCACGTGGCATACCAAGTAAACGTTTTTATGGATGTTAAATTAATGTTAATAATATTATATTTATATAGAAAAGAACTCCCGTATTATGAATATATATCCTGCATACGGGTGCGCCTGTATCTTACAAATGTGAAACGGACAGAAATATCAGCCAGACTCAGAACAAAAATGTGGGATTTGAAACCACAACACTTAGCGCAGATGAAAGTGACGTGGCGACTGATCGAACCGTTAGGCCAACCGTGCAGTCAATTATAATTAACGCGAATAAAACATTAATTAGTTGCATAGTGTGAAACATTTAAATTAGTTTGTCTTAATAAAACTAGTGTTAAACAATTTGTTGAGGAACGGGTGTCATGTCCCTCCAACATAAAGCGAAGATCTTCTGATCAGGCGAGGTGATTATGCCTGGCGGGTCACGTCCCAGCGGTTGATGTAAAGTTGTAGAATATATGCTAATCGGTGCGTGAAATTCTATTGCACGATATAGAATTGGCAGCTTCTTCGTACACTTTTTCAGTAGTTCTCCGTAGTTCAGTTTATCTTTGGTAGATGGCGTTGTTATATGATTTTATTGACGCTGTATGTGGAAGTCGCAACAAATTCTTTCCTTATTTAGAGTAGAGTGGATGGAGTGATACTTACTAAAGAATCCACTCTACCTTTTTCTCGGGGAAACTCAGAGGTCGGCAACGCATTTGTGACTCATGAGTTACAGGTGTCCATAAGTGTAAGCAGTCGTTTATATTCCGGTGGTCTGCTAGTTTGTCGTACTATTTCATATTAATTAGTGGAACTAAAGTTACAGTTAACGAAAAATGCATATTAAATATACCTCTATCTACCCCTCTACTAATGTAGGCGAAAGTATACCTATGTATGATAATATTTAATAAGTCTGAACAGTGAAGTCTTATAGAAGAAAGTTATCAAAGGGGTGTGCACTGAAGCGAAGAGTGTGGTTTCGAAATTGATCGGTACAAAAAGGGAAGCGAAATTATCAGTAATACTCAATAATATATGGCAATAAAGGAAACAATAAAAGATAGAGTCGTGATCTATCTGCTATTATTTCTGACTGACTTGACCCGTTTTTTTGTTAGAGCATTTTTCCTTATGTACCTACTAATAGATCGAATAATTTCCAAGATACTTTTGTAACCTTAAAAATCACAAGTGCAAAAATGAATCTTCCTGAATTCGTCTTAATTGAAAGATTTCATTAAGATTTTAGTAAGTCTTTGGGGCTAATTTGAACTATTTCCGTGACATTTTTACATTTAAAATGAGCATACTCAGGAGCATAGGATGCAGTCAAGCGGTCAGAATTAACCGACTAATGTTACTGAGTTTATAATCTAGTAATAATAAAGGTAGTAGAGACGCGTTGATTTTAGCACGAATGGGTCGTCTCGATCCGGGCGGACTTACACCCGCACAGAAGATCAACGTAAAATGACACCGCTTGTGCTGTCGTGTTTCGTTGGTGAGAGCGAGACCGGAGTTCCAGTGATGAAGCATTACAAGGCCGACCTTGTAATGCTTCATCAGTGCTGGTCATAGTGTGTATCACCAAGCTGCATTGTTACATTACAATCAGGCAGACTGGAGTCATTTTAGCAGGGTCATACATAAAGAAATAAAGTAAGGTATTTAGAATATATTGACGGTGATATCGACTCACAGGAGATTCATTTCTAGAAATCTCTAAGGCCTAAGCTATAGCAATAAAAATAATATTCTCACACATCTCACATATGGCCTCTGACCCCAAGCTAGGCATAACCCTACTCTCTGATAAACCTATTGAAACATTTGTAATATATACTTAAATATTATAGATAAATTACACCCAGACACAGAATAATTTAAGTAATAGTTTACCGGTCAGAATCACTAACTACTAGACCAACAAGGCGATATATATATAGATATAAGACCCAATGTTTGAAGAACATGTGGTTTCAAGCCGATAGACCACCTTGCCGCAAAGTACAAATCAGGTGACAATTCATATAAGATTTTGTACACTATATCAGTAAGATAATCATATTCGTGATGCACAATTCCTAAGTAACATGTCTGACTGAAAATTTGATGCATAATATTATTGGAATCTGAATTCAAAAAACCTCATGGATTGTATGGTAAATATACATAGTAATAAATACATATGTTTTTACATGAAAGCATTACTATAATAAAATTTACCATAAAACTGACCATCCCATAAAAAACAAGTATAGGCATAATTTAGTATAGAATTTGAAATAAAAAGTTCTCTTACAATGCGATCATATTCGGCCAGTACTCGGGGGACAACCCATAACGTGCCTTATAAAACAACCTTTAAAATGAAGATAAAGTGATGTTTTTTTATGATATACGGCAACTTAATGCGCCAAGTTGTTAAACGTAAGATAACCTCAATAAAATGTGTGATATGATAAATTTAAAGAGCAACTTTAGCTTAGTTAGCCTATGTAAAGTAACTGTTATTATTATATGATCTCGTTTTAATACTAATAAAAGCATGAGTAAACAGACAATGTAGTAAAATTTGTTATAATGATGTCAATTTCATGGCTTAATAACACCAGCTAGAAAATATTATATTTGTTTTAGGACATTAATCCTCCCTCTCAGTTATACAACAATGAACTTTAATCAATAGAGTTTAAAGCTCATATTTGTATCTTTTTATCTCTAAATTATGATCAATTCATAATTTAATCTATCTATCTTCAAAGATAGTATACCTGTATGGTTTTCTTTACATTTGTGTCTTGGCTGTTTATGAGTCAGTATGAAACTTTTAGTTCAAACAGGGGATATATATCAATTAATTATTGTTTTATATTTTATCCTTCTTAATCAATAGCGAATACTTATGAAAAATAGAATAATCTTTATTAATAGTAAGTGTGTATTTATCATCCGTGAAGCATTAACAGTGCGTAAGTCAAAAATGTATATTTTTGAAGACACTGAAATAACTGTATAAAAATGGAGGTAACTTAAGCTCAGAGCCATTTATTTTTAATCATCGCATACATTATCAGTCGTATTTGTGAATTATTATTCAATAAACTTTACTTTAGCACAGATAATACCGATTAAGTACAGTTCTTACCTTCTTGAATGTAGTCACTTTTTACTTATGCTGTGTTAGAACTTCACTCATCCCGCTTTACATCTCAGTCTTACGGTATTTGTTACACTAGCTTCTTAGAACTACACATTCTTGTTTTTGAAATACATTTAATTCTCTTCTTTTATCATATCTAAGATTTACGAACCCTTTTCAATCAAAGATGCCATTACACAGGTAATCTTAAATTGAACTAGTTAAATCCGTTTCTCATATTACCACTAAAGTGCACTTGGTGAAGAGCAGCAATCTGAAAATAAAATAAAAACAGCCGAATACAATATTCTATATATATTATACAATTTATATAACGTATCAAATGTATAACAGTTTTAACAGATTATCCTCCTAAGATTTTAAACAATGGATAATTTAGGTGTTCTATTCAAAGTGGATCTAAGACAAAGGAGGTAATCAAACGCACAGACAATGTACATTAATGTATCTTCATTATAATACTCTTAGCTGTAAATAATGCATCAATTAGTGGGCTTGAAATTTCTAGTGTATTGTGTTTTTTTGATGCCTGAGTGCTTAGACAACAGACTAAATACATAAATGTTAAAAATGAAGGAAAATTTATGTGACAGACTCAAATTCTAATTCATTTATTCCATTAAGACACCAAGTGACATTTATGAAAGTTAAATTTAAACTACAGACAAAAATCATAGATCGACACAAACAGACGCCAGATTTACTCTATTGTCAAGGTAAATTAGGTGAAAACACCAAAATTCACTGCCTGCCTGTGTCGATCCATAACTTCCAATTTACAAAATGCGTAGGGCCTTATGAGAGGAATACTGGAAAAGAAACTCATGGCCACTCTTTTTAAAAGTCAGATTTTTAGGTACAATAGTATTAGTATAACATGAAAGGGTAAAATATAATGTATATACTTTCATCATCATTATGAACGACCTTTGATAATCCATTGCTAGACTTAGGTGTCTCTTTCGAAAGGAGGATTCATCTTACTACTCTTTATGTACGTGTGGAAACCTCCACGGGCCGTCACTCCACCGGAGTTTGCAGCGAGGCGGTGTGTCGGCATCGAAGCGCCTGAGAACGGAACCGCTTTATTACGACATGTAGACCCCTCCCATTTCTTCTTACTACATTAGTCAGATCATTCGAATAGATAAAATGTTTGTGTCCAATTTTCCTACTCTTTACGATTTAATAGTCCTGCGTAATTCACTCCCTCAGCAGGCTCTTACGACACCCATGGAATGAATACTACGACCTAACTGATCATATACATGTACAATATACATGTTAAATTGATCCGATATTACTTTTTATGTATTGTTTTCAACGTAACGTTTTTCGTAATTTCTATCTAATTTAAAACTAATCTTAATTCTATGATTTCGATCGAATTCGAATAATATTATTTAATATTTAACATCTTTTTACACGCTCTGTTACAATCTGAGGGTGTAATTGAGTGAAAAGAGTCGGTAGGATTAATATGTAATTGGAACCAAAAGCGTTACTTGCTACTTGACTCTTATGGAAAAAAAAAACTAGAAACATTGGTCAACTGCGACTTAACAACAAAGAAAATATAAAAAATCTTAAATACACAAACTATTCAGACTTAAAACTACGATTAGCTAAACCTCTTTTAACCTACAAAAAGAACGGAATAAAAGCTATGTATTTTAGAAGATATAACGAAACAGAAATAATCCTCATTTCTAATACAAGTACTACATTTAAAGAGCTCAAAGAATACCAACGTACTAAGACTTAGCGACATTATTGGATACTTATGTAACACAGAGCGAGGTCATAAGCTTATTCCTCCTTACTCAGAAACCTACTTACCTCATGTACCTCCCCATTCCATTTGAATATATTTTACGTATCGTATTTTTTTATTGGTTACAGAATAAGTACTATAATAACATCAGATTTTATCGTTGCAGAAAAGAAATTACTTACTTCCATACACGACTTATATTTGGTGGATATTATCGCGATCTAGTGATATGTTGTATTAGCACCTGGATGTTATTTCGATAAAATCTATGATTTGCCTAATGCTAGTGGTATGTGAACTCTCGAAAAAAAGTACCTATTTCTGATTCAAAATTTTATAGGGCGATTCAATTGACTACGAGAAAGAATTTTGAAACTAAAAATAAATTGCAATTTCAATAATTTTTAACAAGATTCTTAGAAACGTCTTTTTAATTTTTCTTCAGGGACCCTCAGCCTTTGATATATTACATTTAAGTAAATAGATATATATATATGATATTATATCTACTTTTTGTAGCACAAATTTCATTACGTACCTATGTAAACTGTAATATATGCTCGAGTGGCGACCACACAATCAGATCACGGTAGAAGGAGCATATGTAGGCCTAGAAGGTGCTTGGACCAACCAATACGGTCGGATGTGGGCCATACTGTACTCATTTGTGTTGAGCCTTCGAGGAGCGCTTTATCTATCAGTGAACGTCTTTTTGTTAAGCCAGTTACGATTTTAACTACTTAAAGTTAACACAAATGCGATCTTGACCTGCTTGAGTTATTAGGAGGGGTATTATAATACAAAGTTTCTAATCGAATCTCTTTTTACCGACTTTAAAAAAGGAGGAGGTTTTCAATTTGATTGTTTTTTTTATGTTAATTACTTCAGAGCTTTAGACTGGGTGAACCGATTTAGTTTTGGTGAAAACTGGCGCTTCCCGTATGGTCTCATTTCAATTTAATTCAGTTCTTTAATTCGTTTTTTCTTGATTTTTCTTCTAATTACGTTTGAATTAATTTTTTGAATGACTTTTCTAAGCAGAGAACGAACTTATGATACGCATTTCTATCCTTTTTGAATTTATTCGTACATTTTTCCATTTGAGATTGACACTACCTTTACCTCTAATCGATTATCTTACCCGAATTTACTCTTTTTTATCAAGCTAAAGGAAATCACATTAGGATGATTGGCGTTAGGTAACTTGAGAAAGTATTAATGAAATAACCAACAAGATGGTGATGTAAAAGTTCACGGGTAAAATAACACATTAGCAATCAAATTAAACGAACTACGTATTTTTATTACACAATCACGTCTGTAAAAGAAAATATTAATCAAAAAATCTAAAGCATAACGATTCCAGACATAAAAAATTTAATCACCTAACAGCATAAATCGTTCTACTTTGATTAATATATTCAGAGATTTCTTCGTAAAAAATTCACAAACAAAAACTGATTTATGACTTTTTACGATCTTGTTTAGTTAAGATAATATAAAAATGGATAATAAATATATCAGGAAAATATGAAGCCAGTCTTATAAATCATTATTTTATATTTTTTATTTGAGAAGCTGGCAAATCCCCCAATGATAAATAACAACTATCACCATCGATATCTATAGTTCAAGAAACACAAGAGCTGTCACCACTTTAATGCTCTTCTTTTAAAGTAAGTGAGGAATTCAGTGCCGTGGTGTCAATCTAGCCTAGCTGGTCTATTTATGCTGAAACTCTGCTTGCTCATGCCAGACTCGCAAGTCTTGTGTTCATTTTAACGACCACCATTGCCGGAACAGACTCATATATCCTTATAATAGACTGCATATTATACATACTCGTTAGTAGAGCTCTTACAGTTTACAGTTTCACCGTTTGAGAATAAGGTTGCTGATAGAGTAATGTAAAGTGATTGTTATTTCCAGGATAAGATTTGTATTAAAGAAAATTATATGAAAACAGGAAGTGTATTTTTTAAGCCTCGACTGTACTACCAGCGGTAAGCTGAGGCGGGTGTATAAGCTATCTATATATATATATAAAAGCAACCGTTACTGACTGAACTATTAATGCATAACTCAAACCACCCAATTCTTTAAAATTAATAATAGTAATGTAATAATAATATTTATTTAACCATTAAATTCTAATGGCTATAATACATCGTTTTCTGATACTTACACATTAACAAATTCACAAATCAGTGAACATCCGCTAAACTAGATAACTAAATATCTGTATTTTAGACGACGACGCTCTTCCTCTTAAGATTTCTAAATGCAATAGTTCTTACATTTCACTCTATATGTATAAAACGAATATATGATGAAAAAAATAATTAAAGACTACATAAATCAGTAAAATAGAATAATAAAAAAAAGGAAACCAAATAAAACCATTGTGGAGTGTAGTTAATCCGCCTTGTGTGTAGTATGAATGCGTGTGCATGTGTGTAGGAGGATGAAAGTAAATTTTAAGAAGGAACATGAAGTAATTTTTCAGTTTCAGTGTAGTCCAGTTCATGAATATAAACTATTAATTTCTGTTTAAGCTCTCTTGAATTCAAACCTCGTATTTCAATATCGTTGCTTGTTTTTCTATATAAATATGGGCCAAGGAATGGAAAATATCTGTTTGTGAATTGGTGTTTAAATGCATTTCTACTTAGAAATGTTATATCTTTACGGCGCCTAGAGACTAAATTAGTTGTATCAGCGATGCAGCTTGAGTTTTGTTTCAAAATAGTGAGCAGGACAACCAACTGGCGCACCGAGAGAACCCCGCAAGATTGATAGAGACGGTAGGTAGGAAACAAAAAGGGGTGAAAGGTGCTGACTTTAAGAATTGCTCTTTGGGCAATCTCAAGTTGCTTAATAGTTGTTTTGAGTGCACCACCCCATACGGTAATGCAATATCCTACTAAAGATTGCCCCAGAGCCATGTAAACCTGTTTAGTCAATTTAGGATCTGCCACATTTCTTACCGCTGAAGGTGTGAAAGGGGGCTTAAAGTTTGTATGGAGCACCAAGATAGCGTAAGTTTTTGGTTTTGAAACTTCACGAGGTCTATGTTTTAACCAAATAAGCCAATACTTTTCAACAATAAAAACAAGCTTTTCGGAAATTTAGAAAACAACTAGGTGATCCGGCAATCTTTGCTTTGCCATATCATCGAAAACATTTTGTTAAAAAATATATTAACGGATTTACCCTTATCATATAGAGAAATTAAAAATAGATGTTCTCCGTTTCTCAGAGCTACACAAAATTTTATCAAAATCGATCCAGCCCTTTCGGAGGAATTTGGTATCAAACACCGCGACACAAGAATTTAATCTATAAGATAAAGAACTAAAGTTGGCTGTATTAAGGACTGCCGATGAAAGTGAAAACTTATAACTTAGAATGTTATTTCTAAAATATTAATTTAAATTACTAATTTTACACTAATGTGTAAAATTAGTAATTTAATAGTATTTAAATTAATATCATAATTTATTATCAATATCACACATATCGGTGACGCGAACCCATAAGACTTTATATAATCTAAAGAAGATTTGTTCCGTCAGCATTTCGGTGACGGTGACGCGGTGACGCGAACTCATGAGATTTCCCTCTTCCAAAAATTGTTTTTTGTTTCCCTAGAAAGTGCTTCAACCCAACAATAGTGGTACGAAGTTAGTAGCTAGTTTTAAACAAACATAAATGTATTTTCATGCAACTTTTATCAGCTAAATAGCGTAACATGGCATATAACCATCTAAAACTTTGTGAGACACTTATGAAACTGGACCCAATAACTGCAACTGATATCAGATACAGAATTACTGTTTTCTAACCTTTAAAAGATAGAGAGCAGTGCGTGTGCAATGGAAGGGAAAACTACTGAATACATATGTTAAGTATTAAATACTAATTTTATTTATAAATTCCTTTTCACACATTTGCTTATCATATTTGAAATCAAATAAAAAAGACCGCATTAGCAAAAGAAATCTCCAAAACTACTGCCAACAGCTATCGAAAAAGATATAAAACTTGTAAAACAGGCTTAAATAAAATTATGTTTTAAACTGTACTTCACACTTTGTCCTTCTTTGTTAAGTGCACAGAAAAAAAACCTTTTCTTCTGTCTGCCTTTTGCGCTTTAAACGGTTAAACATTTATATTTTGTATAAGTACCTATGTAGAAATATAAATTTAAATGAATTCAATACTCGTATGCATTGAGTAATAATACGTTGATAGTTTGAAGTCACAAACGTTGCGAAAATAAAATAAATATTCAAATTCAAAATCATTTATTCAATTAAGACACTATGTGACATTTCTGAACGTTAAATTGAAGCTTCAAATAAAAATCATAGATGGACACAAACAGACGCCACAGATGTACTGTTTTGTCAAGGTGAATTAGGTGAAAATATCTGATTCACTGTTAGCCTGTGACGATCCATAATCTCCAGTTTCCAAAATGCGTAGAACCTTTTGGAAAGAATACTAGCAAAGAAACTCATGGCCACTCTTTTTAAAAGTCAGATAATCAAATACAATAGATTACAAGAAAGGTAAAGAAGCTGCAAGTAGTTGCCACCTGATTTTCATTTTATTAAAATGCTCCAAAAACTAACGTACTACAAAAAAAAATCACACACAATAAGTATATATAACAAATATTTCGGATATCTAACACACAGCGCATTAACAGAAAAAGTAGTAACTTCAGATAAACTTGCTTTTCAATCTGTTTCGTAAGACTCAGGTATAGTAGTTAGTCTATACTAGAGGCTGTCGAAGCATGTTGCTGTTTTCCTCAAAAAATGCCCCAAGATTGAACATAATAGTGCACTCGTGAAATACACACTTATTTATTTCGCTACTTTAGGAACAGAACGTACAATGGCGGACTTAATGCTGCAGGCATTCTCTACCAGTCTACTACGGGTGCGGAAAGGAATGACAAGGTGCACTACACTTTGGTCAGGGATTCGAATAAAGAAATTAACAACAAAAAATAAGAAATAAATACGAGAAAATATATAGAGTAAAAACGATAATTTTAAGCATCCACACAAAAATACAGATAAAAATGCAAATATCAAGTTTGCGATGATTCCGCCATGTCTCCGGTAAGGAGAGTTAACACCATAACCCTGAATGAGATACGACTAGGTACCATTCTGATTTCCTTGGAAAGGGCATTCCAGAAAACGACAGCTTGAATGAGGTAGAAGGACTGAACGCATACTGAAGAGAAGACTATTTGTGGAACATAGATTTCTGTCATGATTGAATCATAGGTTCAATCTAGGAGGAATCAAAAGGAGTTGAAAATAGTGCAGAGTCGTTAAGGCATGCAGGTGAGAGAGTGAGAGATAGAGAGCTAATTTAATTTAAGACGAAAGGAAGACACTTGATTGTATTTACGAAGATAAAAAAGGAATCATCTTTCGCAGTTCACCGCTGGACATAGGCCTCTCCGATTGCCCCCTACTTGGTCCGATCCTCGCCTTTTTGCATTCAGCTCCTGCCAGCAGTCTTGCGCAAATCATTACTCCACCTACCCTGTAGATGTTCTATACTATGCTGAGACACGGTCTCCACTCAAGAACCCGTTTAGTTCAACGTTTATCAGTTCTGCGGCAAGTATGACCAGCCCACCGCCACTTCTGCTTGTTAATCCTGTGGGCTTTGTCAATGACCCTGTTTGTCTGCCGGATCCCCACGTTTATGATACAATCCCTTTTTTTATGAAATAGTGGGCAAACGAGCTGAGGTATTGCCTTATGGTCAACAATTACCGCCGCCCATGGAGACCTTCAATACCAGTGACGTCTCAAGTTGCCGAACTTTGGGGGATGGGGGAAAGGGTTCGGGAATAGACCTCAGGTATCTTCACTCACTCGGTAAAACACACCGCAAGCGCTGTTTCACACCGGTTTTCTATTAGGCCGTGGTATCACTCTGACCGAGTGGGCCCATTCATGCTGAGGCGTGGCTCTCCCACTTAGAGAAACGCCGAGCATAGGCCTATCCATAACACGCTGAGCATATTTGGTCTTGTGTACCAGCCGTGCCGTAAGAGTCCATGTGTACTAATCGGGTTCTTTAATTCAGCTAACGTATAGTATCTGATATGGTCTAGTGGCTAGGATACCTGGTTTTAAACCCAGAAGGAGGAGGCTCGGGTCCGATTCTCAGCATCGGAAAACGCTCTATTTGCCATAAGCACATGAAATTCATACATTTTCGTATTAAATAATAATTAATTAATTTTATTTTATTTTTAACTAAAAAAACATTATTATATAAATTAATGGAATTTATCCAGCAGTAATATAAAATTAGTTCAAACTCGATATTGAAAATATAGAGAACATCATGCTCAAGCAAGCAACCAAACATAATCGAAACTTGTTAATACTAACATAATTTCTAACTATATCTGCTTAGTATACAACCACACTTGAAATACTTAGTGCTATACAAAATTGTAACTTATACCTTTGTAATTAAGTACCTATTTATCTGAAATTATGTCATTATTAACAGCAAATGTGGTGTAAGGAAACGCAAACTTCGTAACGCAGTTTTGATATGGGGCCACTTAGTTGGCGGGAATTGTAACATCAAATTTCGTACCAAGGTTTATCTAATACCTTCTATTAAGTAATCTAATCCAGACTGAAATGTCAATTTATAAAGTCACAGCAGTGATTTTATGGTTTTATTATAAAATAGACTTATCGACAATTTAATATCGATTTAGAAACAGTAAAAAACAAAGAAATAAACATGAAAATCAAAGTACAAAAAACATTTGATTAAACCTTATTCCATAAAAAACTTTGTAGAAACAAGCAACATTTTTTTTTATAAAAACCTCTCTGGCTATAGAAATAAATCTCGTATCACGGGAGACTTTACAAATATACATGTTACGGAAACAAAGAAGTAAGAACACTCAGACACGAAACAATAATTCGTGGATCACACAAAGCGTTGTCCCATGTGGGATTTAAATCTTAAACGCTAGGCGTAGTAGAAAGTGGCGTTACAAACGCTTAAACCACTAGGCGAACTATGCAGTTATGTATTCGTTTTTTGTAGTTCTATTAATATGGTTGTTGTCTGTATTTATAACATCGTATTACTCACCACATGTTTCATCAACAGCAATTTACAGTCTACTGCTTTACAAAGGCCTCTCCTTTTCTTTCTCCTTTTGCAGTGATGTTGTGCAACGTAGTTTCAGTTTCAGATCATATGAACATTTGGTCCGACTCAGGAATCGAATCCGAGACCTGTAGCACAGCAGTGGCATTCGCTACGACTGAGCCACAGAGGCACTTCATTATTTATTATTAGATATAATTGAATATCCTCTATAAGATTATACCAGTAATAAAATACCTTAATATGGAATATATTATATTAAAAAGCAATTTTCTATTGATACTATACTAACTTTTAAACTTTCGCGTTTCATGATAGAATAATTATTTTCACGGGAATTAACGCGATCACTTATTTTACCTCTTTGCCTGACGTTTCGACCAGGCTGCAATGGCCGTAGTCATAGGTTGACTGTTATATATTAATACAGTTTTTGTTACATAAATTTTTTGGTTTATAATCTCTTAATATTATGCAAAGTGCCATTTAGCTTTCCTTTAACCACTTATGTTCACTTCAATCTCCCAATTGTATAAATTAAATAATAATAATGAAATTAAAATTAGTTTTGCTAATAGTAATTTTGCACATTACTATCATGTAACATTAATTGTAGTAACTAAAATTTAAATTGTTCAGATTTTCAAGCTATTTCAAGAGGTTCAAAACAAACTTCACCTTTAGTTACCTTTAGAAATTACCAACTAAACTATTTTAACTTGACGACTTACATTACGTTGCAACATGAAATAAATACCTAATACCTAGAGATTAAATTTGACATTGCCAAAGTGTGAAACATAATGAGATTCACTTCAGCCTTTACTTACATTTCATGTTTCACGGCCATAAACCCGCTGTTCTTAAGGCCATATTAACGGGAATATTTCTACCGTAAATTAATTACATGTCAGTGAGAACGTGAAGATGAAATTGTTTGAAGCGAACGTGAATAAAGCACATTATTTTGTCGGTGTAATCACCGTGTGCCCTGTTTGAGCCTACCTAATTGATGAGCTAATAGTCTTAGAGTCGTAAAAAGCTTTTTCTCAAAGATTTATAGGATTTTAAAGGTGTTTTTTCATTGTGGTTTATCTGAACTCTAAAAGAAACTCAAGTTATGATGTTTTTTGATTAATGAATGGCTTTCAATTATTGTGATATGATCGTACTAATGTACACTTTTATATATTTTATGATATTGGAGTTGAGATTTTGTTAGATGGGAAGAGGTGGAAGGCGGTAGGAGGAGGCTTTGGCTTTGGTAACGCGAAAAATGCAAATTACGGCTTTATTTGTTAGACACGCACAGTTTCCTAAAACATGGCTTTACCGCAGTTGTTGACAAAAAACTGTCGCCAGGTCTGTTTTATGATTAGTACTAAAAATTTGATACAGATGATGATGACTACAACAGAATATAAAACACAAAACTAAATAAAATACGTGTTTTCTTAGTATTACTATCGTTAATTCGAATGTGAAATGAAATTAAATTAAATTTAATTACTTCGCTTTGAAGTGATTTATCTAAACATTTCAAATGACACTTTAAAGAGAATTGGTTTAATACAAGCAATGAACTATTTAAAAAACCGGCTGTGTATAATTGATGTACCCAGTGTCACTCTCACGACTAAGACGAATCTATTGACACAACCCACATAAAAATACGACAGTCAGTTTAGGCTCTAGGGTGTGCCAAAGACATACACACATACACACGAAAAACACAACCCTCCTTCTTTAGCAGTCAGGTCAAAAGTAAAAATAAATTCAGAAATTTTGATTTGTAAGTTTAGAGAATTAAAGATTAGTGCGTTCAAGCAAAAAACAAAGACATCAGCAACATCGCTATGAGTTGGGTTACAGTCCACTGCTGGACATAGGCCTCTTCCCTTGGGAGAGACCTTGTACCTTGGTACTCAATAGCACATTAGACTTTAATTTTTTGAAAAAAATAGCTATTAAGTATTTATTTATTAAGAAACAACATATAAAATATTATGAACATAATCTTCTGTAAAGTTTCACGCGTATATATATTTATTTAGGGATTGGGGGATGGGGATAGGGTTGGAGTATAGGCATCCGGTGTCCTCATTCACTCGGTGAAACACAACGCAAGCGCTGCTTTATACCAGTTTTCTGTGAGACCGTGATTTTATTGCTAGGCATGCAGCATCGGTCTTTAAAAAATTGATTCACTCCTTTCGAGCCGGCCCATTCGTGCCGAAGGGTGTTTCTCCCACGGTAATGTATATGATGATATTTTCCCCTGACAAATATAATTATGTTTCTGTTTCTATGAATAATAATTTAGTTTATGCAAAAATTTATTTAGATTTTATTGGTGTCATTTACCAAAAACATTCTTCCGATACCGGGAATCGAACCCGAGCCTCCTGGGTGAGAGCCAGGTATCCTAGCCACTAGACCATATCGGATGATATTGAACCATTCCAATTAACGGAAATGATTTTATGGTTCAGTCAGATACGTCAAATCATTATGTTTGTATCATTCGTCTATCTAATATATAAAATTCTTGTGTCACAATTTTAGTCTTTATACTCCTCCGAAACGGCTTGACTTTTTTTTACACCCCTAAGTATTAAGGGTGGTTCACCCCAAAATATTTTTTTTATTTTAGGACAATTTTTTTTTATTCATATGGCAAAACAATGATCGCGGCATCACGCGTGAACGGCTGAACCAATTATACACACACATATATATATATATATATATATAGGAGCCGAGCATTGATGAAAACTATAACAAAAACGAGGAAAATTCATTCCTTTCTATTTCAGAGACGCTGACAAAGTTGCACGGATTATTGCATGATTAAAACAAACTAATGTACCACCAAGCGTTGAATATGCTCATCTCAACAGAACATAACAAGAATATTCTTGCTCAAATTCACCTGATTCTGTACATAATATAGGGGACAAAATACTCGTAAATTATTTCGACTGCCTACAAGCACATTCGGGCTTTATCTGCAGGTATTCTAAACAGCTAGCGAGCGCTATAGCCTACTGACTGTCTGAATATATAATTCATTTGCTTGTTTTTCTACTTATATTTCACTACCATACAAGATTTTTAAAAGTGTTTCAGAAAGCTCAAATAGTTTTTCTCATTAATATTACTTAATTAATTTACTGTAATATACGCACTGGTTCGATCTCGCTTCCGATCAAATGTTTGTATGATCCGCTAATAGTAATTTAAGAGTTTGGGTTTTTTTCTATGCATCATGTATGTATATTTAAAAAAAAAGCATATTTGAATTTATATAAGTTATCTATTACCTCTAATACAAGCTCTGCTTAGCTTGGGACTAGTTATCCAAAAATGTATATATTCAAGGCTTGCTTATTTGAAGGTATTAAATGAATATATATGTGTACAAAAGCGAGTTTAACCCAAACATAAATTTTCTTCCAGCAAAAGTAATGCGATAATAGAGAGAATACAGTTAAGAACGTAAAATCAATATTGCTTACATAAACAAAAATAGAGATGTCTTTATAGTCCTGGTGAGGTAGGTAGAGATGTTTTTTTTAAATAATGCTCGCCAAAGTGACTCTGCTCAGCCTGATGGTAATTTTTAAATAATTATATATAATATAACAAAAGAAAAATATCGCTAAAAAAATAAAAAATCTCAACTCGCTCGATATAGGTTGAACAATATAAATAAAAATAAATAAATAAATATTTTTGGACGTTTTATCACACAATGCCATCTAGTTCCAAGCAGAAAGCTTGTGCTATGGGTACTAAACAACTGATATTAATACATATATACTTTTTTTATAAATACATACATATTATACATAGAAAACACCCAAACTCCGAAAAAAATATTTGCAGATCATACAAAAATTTGGTCCGGCTTAGGAATCGAACCCGAGACCTCTAGCACAGCAGTCGCATACGCTACCACTGCGCCACCGATGATGAATGTGATGATGTATGTTTCATATCTGATGAATTCGTAGGCAAGCTCTTGTCTACAAATCAAGAAACTAACATTACAACAGGTGATTCGGACATCCGAGGACATGACCTCGTGGAGGTCTGATGCCAATAGCTCCGTGTAAAAACTAATATTCAGGTAAAACTGGTTGAATAAGTAGCCGACCCCATATCTTGGAAATAATAAAGGCTAGGAAGAAGAAGAAGAAGAGATTGGGACATCGTCGTACCCAGACTATGAAGATCTTAAGATCTAAATTTACAGTGTAACTAACATGAAATTACCTCAACTAGAAAGTGGTCCGAACCTTCATCTAAGGGATTAAGGTATAAGCATACACATGATCGAATTGAGGCATGTACAATTTATTTTGAAACTGTGTTTTTATTGACTATCTAAAATGAAACAACAAACACTTACACGTGTATGTACACGACTATTACAGCTACATTTACAAGATCCGATATGGTCTAGTGGCTAGGATACTTGGCTCTCACCCAAGAGGCTCGGGTTCGATTCCCGGTATCGGAAGTTCTTTTTGCCTATAATTAATTTAATCAATCGCTTTTATTCTTTTGTGCATATCTTACTATATTCGGTTGTAGCTATTTATTCTCCGTCATTGTCAATTTGAAATAATTATGACACATGTTGAATAAAATGTGATATCTTAATATTTTTGTTATAACCTGCAGTAATGGTTTTGTCCTGGTCAATACTGTACCAGTTCAAAGTGATTTATCTATTTATTTATTTATCTCCTATCATAGAATAAACCACATTATTTCTAACCCTACAATAGACTCACTATTGTCGAGTTCCATAAATAATGAGGTTTTTACCAGGGCATGTATTTTACTGTTGACTTTTTGACAGTTGATTCAAACCAGTAGGTTATTCTTATAGTCACTAACGGCGCTCAAAGTTACCTGCACCTTAAGGGACAATTATTTTGCTGCTTTTTGAAAGCTCTTCTTTTCAAGAATTTGGAGAGATTCGTCCTATATAAAGGATTCTATAATTGAACGTTCGCTGTAATTCCACTCCTGTTAAGTGTTTTTTTAAAATAGATGGCTCAAGAGTAGGCGAATCGCCTGAAGGTAAGCGATTATCGCCGCCCACAGACACCACCAGCAATTACGGCAGCAACACCAGAGGCGTCACAAGTATATTGTTGACCTTTGGCGGATGGGGGACGGGTTGAGGTATGGGCCTCCGGTGTCCTTATTTACTCGGTGAAACACAGCGCAAGTGCTATTTCACATTGGTTTTCTTTAAGGCCGTGGTATCACTCCATTCGAGGAAGCCCGTTCACGCTGAACCGTGGCTCTCCTACGTTGAGAATATTCTACTCCCATGGTAGGTTCTAAAATCAACTTTTCAATCAACAAATCAGTCAACTACCCATAACGTCTCACTGCTGGGCACGGGTCTCCTCTCAGGAATTACGTCCCCACCAGCCGAGTGCGGGTTGGGGACTGGCAAGACAACAATGTGGCTACGTTATCTTGCCGTCGGATGTTTTCAAGTTGCCTGAAGGCCTCCAACAAAGCTTCACGGCTCTTATTCTATAATAACGACCGGGAATGACTGCCTAACGTGACCTGCGAATCACGAAGACGCTCATGGTATCATGTCACTAGCAGTCATCCATCTTGGCACTGGCCACATAGGCATACACAGTGCCACTGGGCTATGAGCGCCTCTAACCAACTCCTTTTGCAAACTATTTATTAGATGCTAGTTTAAACTAAACTACAATATATTATTACACATATAAGCAAACAACCAACACGCCCTATCTCCGTATAAACTCAACTCTTACAAAATTAAATTTGCCGTGATTAATTACTTTGAAACAACACAAAATTAACGTTTACTTAACAAATTCCTTATGTTCTAAGACTTCCTTATTTTGTCTAGAACACTTTATACTTCTTAATCTGTGTTCGTCATTGTTTCAAACTTCAAACATTATTTGTGAACTTCTCAGTGAATAAACAAAATCGTGTAAAAAGTTCATCATCATCATCATCAGAAACCAGGTTTTTTAGTCAGTTTTGTTACACTTCCAAAATTATATATAAGCGATAAGGCCTGAATCTGCCAGGCGATGATTACCGTAGCTCCGTTAGCATGCTATGACTCATCACAACAAGTATTTCTAGCCTTACAGGCACATCGTTACTCGGAGGGTTCAGTAGCTCTCTCACTATACACAATATATTTCAGACTGCCTCGATAACGTCGTGGTAGTGTATACAATTGCTGTGCTTGAGGTCTCGGGTTCGATTGCCGGGTCGAACCAAATATTTGTATGATCAGCAAATATCAGTTTCGGAGTTTGAGTATTTTCTATGTATAATATGAATGTATTTACAAAAAAAGTATATATGTATTTTATTTATATCAGTTGTCTAGTACCCATAACTAATAATAGATAGCGTTGTGTGTGGTATCTGAAATATTTATATAAAAAATGAGTATTTATCATTATATAATATATATGTAGTCTAGGGCGTATATTATATAGTATAGGGTGCCCCGCGTCTCGACGCTCAGTCAATTTGAAGAAATTGACTAGCTGTGGCTAGTTTGGACAGCCCAAACCGTTGTTAGTAGGTGTTTTATCATACTTCACCGAGCTATGGCGATTACCGGACGCCTCAAACCCTTTCCGACAAACTTACCAAGACTGACAACGCACTTGTTCTCTCTCTTAGTTCTAGATGTCCAAAGTCATCATTCGTCACCATCAGATGAATTATCTGCTCGTTTCGTCTCTACTCACAAAAAAAACACTACTTTTTCGTAACCATAACAATTTATTTTAAAATTGTACTCACAATAATTAAATAATCCCATAAATAAAACCACAAAACAGTCAACATAATTATTGAACCCCACTTTAATAAACATGTGAAAAATAAAGCTGTTTATTTTACACATTACCATAAAACTATTCATTAAATATTTATATTGTCTCTTCACTTAGAGCAAACTGCGTTAAAATTAAAAGTGTCAAAGTATAAGTCAGGTAAACGACTTTGGACCTTAGCGTGACCTTTCGGATCACAGACATTAGGTTTGGTGTTGACTGTGAGTTTTAAAGTTACATTGTCAGTTCATATCTCTGTAATGACGCCTTAGAGAGATGTTATTATTAACTAAAGGTTTGGGCACACTATTAAAACAGTTTACCTCCCTGACAAAATCTTGAGCGCTGTAATTTTAAAAAGGAGATTTTACTATGATGCTCGACTTACGTATTAACCTTATTAAATGGGACACAACTAATAATTCGGGTGTTATTTTATTAAGAATGTATAATATCAATCGAATATTTTGATAGCGGCTTTAAATTACGCTTAAAATTATTTGCCTTCAGATTACCATTTAACAGTTGCAGATATATTTGCTTTAACATTATTTTTCCCAACGGCCTGTAATAGTTAACTGCTGGTAATCGGTCTTTCCCTAGAAAGGAGATTTTAATACCTACTTTACCTACTATATTAAGCTGGTCGGTACAGGTTTGTTTCAAATCTGGATGGGTCTGGATGTCGTAATAAAAGAGTTCCTGGATCCCTCCCGTCTCAGGCGCAGAGTGGTACACTGTGTGGTTTTAATCGGTTCCATTCCGATGTTTCTTTTCGCTACAGTTCTGATGTCCTCAGGTGTAACTCCTTATTCTTAATCTAGCTCCATAAAGCAAGTGATATATTAATCTGACAACAACGATGACGAAGATAATCTGATATAATAACTACAAAAAAAGGATGTAGAAACAACAGCCCATAAAGGTAACCTTATTGAACTCTGAAGTACACAACTTAACTAATCAAATCCATTACTCGATGAAGATTTAACCGCGATAACTTAACTTGAAGTGATCAGTGAAATCCCTTTATAGTTCAAAGCCGATTTATTAAGTTAAAACCAGAAGTTGTCGAAAACTTGCATTTAATACTTTAAACTCTATTCCATCAAATCAAGTCTTGTTCTTATTACATTGGCAGTTTGAATAAGTGCTTATAAATTAAGTTTTAATGATGAAATGAAGGAAGAATATTGTTATTAGTACCTAAAATGAAATATGGAAAGGCATTTTAAGTTTTTTTGTGCCTTCAAGAAATATTATGTCGTTAAGGTTTTACTAAAAGAAGTGTGCGTCAGCTCCGACACACGACTGGAGTTTACGTCATGTGGCGTGGCGACAAGCTTTTTTGCTTTTTTAGGTTACGTAATCATACAAAGCTAAGCGTTACGCGTAAGTACCGTGAAATTCTTAACCCTTACGTCAGTATCGTAGCGAGAAAAGTAACCCTAATACTAAGCGTTCTAGCGCTGTATTTTTTAATAGTTTCTTAGAGGACATCACTGATGATAAAACGCTGTAGTATAACGCCTCTCTTTTCGACTACATTTGTTTTAACTGTCCATAAAATTTACAAATATGAAAATCATTCCTTAAGAAGTAAACTCCAAAAACAACTTTACAACTTTTTAAATTTATAATCCTTAGATACGATTTACTCAAACTCTATGAGATAAAATTAAGCTTAGATTAAATATTGTACAGCTTTATCAACTCATTATTTATAGTAGGTTCGTAACATACAACAGTAATGTTCAGATAAGATTAATGTCTAAACTTCTGTACCAAAGAAATTACCCGTCGTAAATATAATTTTCGCTAGTGTTTATCTTAACTTAATTTGTTATGTTTTGTTCTGAACACTTTATCTTATATTAACTTCTTAGGGAGTAAAAGTAATACTTTTTTTGTTAATCATACATAATTCAGTTGATTTAACGTCGCGTTGGCTTAGTTGATTTTCTAACGTTGAGTCTTCAATTTAATTCCTGATTTGTTTATTTTTTGGCTTTTTTGTTTAAGTTTATTAACTTGATAAAATTCTACTTAATTTAAAACCACTGTTAAAAGCTCTGTCTCTGTCGATGCCTAAATTTGCAGCTACTGTCAACGGTAGGCAGCGGCGAGGTGATTTTATAAGCCGTCATGGACGTCAATACTACAAAATGAAACTAGCGTGCTTTAGATCATGTGACTGAAGAACAACTTCAAGGAGTACAAGGCCTGTACTGTGTCTTAAGTATACAAAACATAGCACGAAACATACTATATAAAATGACATAGAAAATGTAACTATGAGAAAATGAGAGAAAGAGAATGTGTGCTCGCACTTCTTCCTCTTGCCCCTACATTAATTTACGAAACGTAACTCAGTCGCTTTTTATCTTCACTAACTTATATCTCACTCTGGCGCCTCGCACGATCACACTTTTCTTAAAGCTTGCGTCACACATTCTTCAGTTTACTCCCCAAGTCAAGCGTGCGTAGTTTTACTTCGAAAATCCAATTATTGAATATACTTTTATATTTTCACTTAATTGAGTGTGACTGGATTTCCAGTCTAGACTAGCTTAGACAGATTGAGCTGTCTTTGGCAGTCTAGACCAAATCCAATCATGTCCTGTGACAAATTCTTGTAATCAGGCACGTTTCTACTCACATTTGGTCAATAATATATCGTGCATGTATTGGAATCACTTCGTTAAAGTTCCTTATAAGATGACCACTGGTACGCCCATTGGAAAATCTAACTCCAGATCATGTGAAATATTAAGAATATGGTTTAAATACTTTGAATACATGAATCATCGCTGGTTAGGTAGACAGTATATGATATTAGTATTCCAATGGCATAAACAGTTTGTAATTGTACAGTATGATGTCAAAGGTATTAGAGCCACACTGATTTTTAACACGAAAGGGCCAGCTCAATCGGGGAGATATCAGAAGTTAAACCTCAAATAACAATATTTGTGCTGTCGTGTTTTGTTGGTTAGTGCAAGATCGGGCGCCTCATGATACAGAAGCATCCTAATAAGGCACCATAGTGTAGGTCACCATGCTGCATTATTATATTGCATTATTGCACTTATGGATCTGCTGATGCTTCCACTTCAGCTTATGATTTCCATCGGGCAAAGTGGAGTCACTTAGGCAGGCTTATACATAAAATTGATAAAAAATATGTTATAAACCATTATTTTTTAAATTTTGTGCATAATATCTAATATATAAACTTCTCGTACTGCGGTGTTTACTCCAAACTCCTCCGAAATGGCTATTCCGATTTATATAAAACCTATTCTTTTTTCATTTTTTACAAAACAACGTTTGCTGGGTCAGCTAGTTATTGTTATAATGATGATGACTCCACATTCATTTACCTAGTCAGATAATAAAACAGTCCCCTACAAAAAGTCCCCTACAAATTCAGTCAAGTTTGTTTCCGTGTTCACAAAAAAACATTTCAAAGTATGACGGCAGTTTAAAATAAATATGATTCGGAGCGAGCTAACCGAAGCCGACCGCAGGGCACCGTGCCAACAGCCAGTAATTAGAAGATATTAATTATTCTACTTTACTCTTTGTTGCCAATAGCAATTTCGACTTAAATTATGAAAAGGTCAATAAGGCTAATTGTGATTTAAGTTTCATCACGTTTTATAAAACGAGTAGAGAGGGATTTGGCTTACCTATAACAAAGATAATGGGCCATTTCAATGGCAACTTTACATAGTATAAAATGTCGTCGCTTAGATCTTTAAATTGCTCAACTGATTTTATTTTAATATTTTCGTAAAAGAAAGAATGATCTAAAGGGAAAATTTATATATATGGATTTCAAAAACTTTCGTGTGAAGCTGGACCGAGTCACTAGTCAGTTACGAATGAACATCATATTTTTAAGTGAAAAAAATCTTTAGTTTTTATTTATATGTCACGATAGATAACAATCTTACGTTAAATTGTTAGCAGAATGTTCTGGTTCACAGTCTTTCGACAGTTTACAATCTAGCAAGATAAGTTACAATCGACAACAAATACAATCTAACGGTTAAATCTGACGGTACCATATAATTTATTTTTTGAATCATGTTTAAATAAGACGTAAAGTGTGTGTGAATAAAACGTAATAAGCAAAAAGCTCCTTCCGGCACCGGGAATCGAACCCGAGCCTCCTGGGTGAGAGCCAGGTATCCTAGCCACTAGACCATACCGGATGATGTTTATTGAGTTAGAATTGCTTATTTATTTTCAGTATAGTAGGTAGTAAACAAGAAACAATAATTTATGACAACCTTTTATTTAGTTTCACACATGTTTGTCTGTAATCAAAACTTGCAAGCTAAATTTGACCCAATTCCCGATATCCGATTGAGCTGAAATTTGAAATACCTCTATAATTCTGATGACAATGCAATTATTAAAAATCGCTATTATTAATAATCCAAAATGAATGCATAAAAAATTGAAACTTAAATATTTATGAACCACCCAATATGAGTATCAAATGAATGGGTTAAAGTTACTTTTTAATTCATAAAAGTTGTTTTTTTTTTTAAATTATTTTTATAGAAGTCACTCTCACAATGCTTTGATATGATAGAATATTATTTACATCACTACATATACTGTTTCTAAAACCTGTAGCACTCTGGTGTTTTATTTATGAGTATTTATTTATGAGTCATTCTCTGATAGAAGATCTCAAAGTAGTCTTTGAGATCTTCTATCAGAGAATCGTGTAAACAACCGACTGCCACTGGCACATGTCGTCACCAACGGCGGACGCATTCTGCGAAAGTTCCTTATCTTCAAAGCAGCGTTGAAACCACGGGATGGATGCAATTTAATCATGCGTTTTATCCCCAAATTTCGACCGAACCTTTTAAATGATTTAGTTGTGAATAAGTCCCGCTGTACATCAAAAACTTTGCGTAATATAAATGTCGTGAAAGTTTAAAAACAAGTTTTTAAACTCTGAAACAGAGGCAATCAAGTAGAATATGTACTTATGCTACTATTGAATTAATTTATAGTGACTGAATTTTTTTAGTATTGAGTAATTGAAATGGTAATTTACGCAATGACACCACGCTCGTTTTTTTTATTTTTTTTAGTAAAATACTTTATTTTATTATGATGTACCTATATTTGTAAGTTTCAACACGTACAGAAAGTTGAAGAAAAGATGAAACAAAATATATAATAAAGACGATAGACGAATTCATCAATCATCATTTGTGATCATGGAACGAAACCCATAACGTGCCACTGCTGGGATCGGGTCTCCTCTCAGGAGAGGGTTAAGACCATATGTTCCCACGCTGGCCAAGTGCGGCTTGGGGACTGGCAAGATAACGTTGTGGCTACTTAATCTTACCGTTGGATGTTTTCGAGCCGCCCAAAGGCCTCCGACTAAGCTTCACGACTGTTATCTATAACAACAGGGTCCGACTGCTTAACGTGACCTCCTCGTGAATCACGGAGACGCTCATGGTAACATGCCACTAGCGGTCATCCATCCAGGTACTGACTGCGCCGTCGTTGCTTACCCTCGGTGATTGTTTCTAATCACCGAGTGCAACTGGGCTATGAGCGAATTCACGACAAGATTTTTACAGACAAATCACCCGGAGGTCAATTACAATTGTTTCACTAAAATCATTGTTACCTATCAATTCGTTGAATGTGCGTATAGGTGCTCGATCGAAACGGATTATCCTGCAAAACCGTTCATGACTAATGGTCAGATTTAATATTGCTTTGAAAGCATTTGAGCTCCCGTACTGGGAACTACTCAATAGTCTGTGAACTGTAGCGTCAACGAAAATTTATTAGTGAATTTATGTAGTAAAGACAAATTTAATTAAGTAACCATTTGGATGTCGTAGAATATTTCTGTCTTTTCTCCAAACTCTTATTTATCTTCGAATAAAACATTTCTACTGTCATAAATAGCTTTTTTTTATTAATGATTAGTTTAAAGGTGTTAAATACATACCACGAGTAGAATATTTACATTGCTGAAATTCAACAGATATATTTTAGGTTACTAATTATTGCAAATTTATTAATTATTACAAATTTATTTTCAAATTACGTATCATAAAACGTCGAAAACTTAGCAAAGAAATGTCGTTTACAATGACAGGAGCATGGCCGCTGACAAGAACAAAGTGTTTGATCAAGTCCCCTTGTCGAAGTGTTGTGTGTTACCTTCGTTAATTTAATTCCTTTCACGTTATGAACAGAATTGGGTAAATCAATGTTTTAATTCAGAATTTGCGAAACTTCAAAGTGTGTCACAAGCCTTATTGATATAGGTACTTAGATTTATCGTGGTAATTAATATTGCAAATGTGAATACTGTAATGTAAATTTTTTAAGATGAGGGGAAAACTCGCTATTTTGAGCTAGTAAAATGAAAATGTGATATAGGTCTTTTATATATGACCCATGGTAATTATTTGCAGAGTATTAACAGAAGAGCTTGTATGAGCTATTTACTGTCTACCAAGCATATTATGTTATATAAATCTGTATAGTTGTTTTTTATATATAATTAACTAGCAGTTTATAGAAAGACGTAAGCCTTTTCTTATAAAGGAGGTTTTGGATTTATTGTAACATGCTGACCAAACGCTATGATGTATCTATAAAAAAAAATGGAATGTCTGTTTATAATTTCCAATTAACAACTTTTCGCTTCGATTTATAAATGAAATAGTTATACCAGTTTAAATAATCACATAAAGATTATATACAAGGGCCGGAGCTGCAGGCAAAAACAAGTAAATAAATAATATATATGTAATAATGTAATTATTATTTATTACATGGCGACTCGGTCCAATATCTTAGTAACAATTTACTTATTTCTAATATTAGTAACATAGAAAGCAAAAAGATACACATGCACACTTGGTTTAACCTAGCTTCACTAGGTCTGTCATTGCATGACGCAGCCAATGTGCCTCAAGTCTATCGCTTAGCTTCCTTAGGACACCATTGGAACTAGACCACATTCCTATAAAATTGTAATAATGTATATTATATATAATAGTAATTGAAGTGCATGTTTCTAATTTGCAATTAACAGGTTTTTATTAAATGTTTATTAAAGTACATACTGTACTTACTTTTATTATTATTATTTTTTCTCTGTATGTCCGGTTACTGCAACAAAATTATAATATAACACAAATAAGCTTGCTCATCACATTATATTGAACCTGGCTGAAAATAAACCCATTTCATAAATACCTTGAATACTGTATTCTTAAATGCCCATAAAGACAATTTTTTCTACTTGAAACATAAATTCAAATATAAAAATTTTTCACAGTTAAACTAGAAATAATGTTCTCCTAATAGAGATCTACAGTTCCACAATGCTAGTCCGGTTTTATTCACACTACATCCTGTAACATCTAGCTTTATCTGGTTTATACAGGACAAGGTATTGAAGTTAAATGTAGTGTATTTCTGTTATTTTACGCTGTATATTAACTGTCGATTCTAGTGATTTATTGCCATTTGATAATCTAGTGAGGACAGGATACTAACTGTATATCACTAAAGCATCGTATACAAAAATATGCATTTACACAGTATTATCAGCGTGGTAACGAATTAAGAATATGGAGCGTCGCCGCCCCTATTAATGGTGTGGAGGTAAGTGTGTGACAGGGTGACGGGTCACGTGTTCCTTCAACACAAAGAGAGGATCCTCGGCGAGGTGATCATGCCTGGCGGACTACTGCCCCACGATTGATGTTAGGAAGCTGTATACCCGTATATTTTAACTGGCGTGAGAACTTCTGTTACGCGATGCAGAGTTGGTAGCTTCTTCGTTTCCTTCGTTACTCTGTTGTTCGACGTATCTTCGGTAGATGGCGCTCTAGTATATTTGTGTTGTGCTGTATGTGGCAGTCACCACATCACTCCTCTCCAAGACCAAGAAGGAGGTTGATATATTGATGAGTCAGTGGTCTGTGCTCTGTCGCGGAGCTTGCCAGTGCCAAGAGTGAGCAGGTCCAGGAGTCGAAACTGACTGCCTTAATCTACTCAGGACTTCATCACTGCAAAGAGAAAAAAAATATGGAACTTACACTACACCAATCTGTATAGCCAGCGTGGCATACTAGGCCTAAACCTCCTGTTTAAAGAGTTGCCTATGTCCTGCAGTGGACTATAAATTGTGTGGACGAAGTGGACTAAGGCCCAAGCGGGGCACACCGCCAGCGTGTGCTGGGCCGAGTCCTCTCTGCAGTCGCAGTGGTGGCAGGCGGGACTCAATTCCCTCCTGGCGACCGAGTGCAGGTACTTCCCGAAGCAACCGTGCCCGGAAAGCACCTGCGTCAGTCGGAAGGAAAGGGTCCCGTGCTGCCGCCCTGCCCACTCAAGGATGACGGGCTGGAGTGCCTCCACGGTGGCGAAGCCAGCACGTGGATCCTCCAGCCGCGACGACCACCGAACCATAGTGGCTCGACGGGCGGCTTCACGCCACTCGCGTACCTCTTCGGGCGGAGGGCGAACGCCACTCTCCGCCCCGAATTCAGCCACCCGTCGATAAACTTCGGCGAGCACTTCCGCCTCCAAATCCCACGGGGGTGTACCGGCCAAGGCGCACGCCGCCTCGGTTGACACCGTGCGGTATCCGCGTATGGCTCTGACCGCTAATACCCTCTGAGGGCGCCAGAGGTGCGCTTTATTCTGGACGGTCAGAGCCGACGCCCACACCGGTGCGCCGTACAGCGCCATCGACCGGACCACCCCCGTGAAGAGGCTTCTCGTTGCGACACTGGCTCCACCCAGATTGGGCAAAAGTCGCCCTAGGGCGGAGGCAGTGTCGACCAGCTTGGGAGCAAGCTGTCGGAAGTGCTCGTCGAAGAGCCACCTACCGTCGAGGATCAGGCCCAGATACCTCATCTGGGCCCGAACCGGTACGAGGACCGAGTTGACCACTATGGAGGCGCCGGGGGGCGGCCCGCGACGGGGCCCGTGGAAGAGCAGGGCCTCCGTCTTGTCCAGGGCCACCCGCAAGCCCAGCGCCTCGATGCGCCCGACCACCAGAGAGACTCCCCTGGTGGCCAGGCACGCTGCCTCCTGAAAGTTCGCCCCCCGGGCTGTGACCAATGTGTCATCGGCGTAACAAATTACGCCCAGCCCGGAGGGGAGACGCTCGCAAAGGACCCAGTCGTACCCCACGTTCCACAGGAGTGGTCCAAGGACAGACCCCTGCGGAACGCCGCACGACATGGGTCGCCGTCTCAAGGTCTGTACCTGTGCCTGTAACAACCTCGGTGGCGTAGTGGTATACGGTGGTTATGCGACCGCTATGTTTGAGGTCTGGGGTTCGATTCCCGGGTCTGTACAGATTTTGTTTCTATGATTTTCAATTTTTTTTTTTCGGAGTTTTTCTGTATTCTATATATAATACGCATGTGTTAGATGTCCAAATTATAAAAAAACCAAGTCAAGAAAGCAGTCCTTATAAAGATTTACAACCGTATTTTCGATCGGCTTCGTACGCTTTTATCCGGTTATAACGGTTAGTGCAACTTTTGAAAAAGGTAAAAGATAAATCAGTCGAACTTGTGCTACCCTTAATTCCGGCTAAAAAGGACTTTAGAAAACATTCGTTATCAAAGCATACCCTTTGAAATATTTCTTTTAATGAATGTAAAAAGATTTTATAGGCTAACAAGATTACGTCTGTTTAGCAGTCAATTTAACGTACACCAACACGCAACATTAGTTATTTATCACAATGAAATGAAGATATAAATATCATCTGTATTTGTATTTATGATTCGGAATATTTCTATTTTACTTTTATTACTACTGTCACTTTACTATGGTATATCTGTATCTAGGTGTAATTTTATTACTCTAAATGAGTACGTAACTAGAGAAAAACATATGAACCTATAGAAAGTTTGTGGCCAGTATTGTACAACAGGCTCTTTTTACTTCAGAATTAGATGGTTGTGTGTATTGTTATTACTATTGAACTAATTAGTAATACTTATTATAAGTTTACTAGACTAATAAGTTACAGCATAACAATTAAACTTCGAAAGTCACAGTAAAATGGTTTACGAATATGGCGGAATGATATAATCCTTTCACCTCACCGTTTGTTTTTCAGGTAGCAAACCATGAACACCTATAATTCAAAAATGCATATTCACCCTTTGCCACATAACCAACAGTAGAGGTAAACAGAAACCTCTCCCGCTTATTGATAAGTAAAGAAAGGATTGGCGGGTTTTATGTAGTACTAAAATCGTGGTATCACTTCAGTTGAGCCGGCCTATTTATGAGGCTATCCGACGTGCAATGCCTGCCTCTCTCTCTCTTTCCATCTTATCTACGTACTATCTTTTAAACGTTTCATTCTGTGGATGCCACAAAAACTGACAAGGGTGCTAGCTATATAGAACAACAATACTGCAAAGAGAACGGTAACTTGAAATAAACTCTTTTAATTAATTCTTCTGGCTAGACGTTAATACCTTCATTCTTAGAGTGTCAAGTCGAGTGTAATATGTCAATAGCTTCTTTCTTACGAGACGTTTGTTTGCAGAAGCAGACTTTTGACGCGATTTATGTGATATATGACTAGAATATATCTGTATTTTACAATAACAATCAGACTTAAACTTACCTGAATTCCATAGAATGTTAATTTATTGAGTGCAACATTGACCAACATCGCAGCTATTTAGTTTAAAAAGCTCAATAAATCATACAGTGGTGTTACATTTTAGTGTATCATGCGGATTCAATTGAATCGCTGTATACAATATACGTTGTATTCAATATGTATATGTTAGTCAGTTCATGCCAATGTAAAGTAACTAAAAAGTTAATTAATCAGTTTGGGTTTACAACATTTAAGTAAAAAAGATATTCAGCAGTACGTAATTGGAATTAATCTTAACCGTTAAATTCTCAAATTCATCCTTTTGAGCAATATTACATTCCTTTTATTTCTTTACAATGTATAGATCTTATTTCAAGAAATTACTTGATAATTTTATTATATTTTAGTTAGTTCATAATCATAACATTTTATCAATAAAACTTAACATGTTAAAAAAACTTTCAACAAAAAAATACATTTACTAAATGAACACTGCAAACTTTTGTAATGAGAGTATCTTGTTTTGTGAGTAAACAATATTTACAAGAGTACCTACAGCATTTATACCCGTCTTTTTGTTCCTTTAAAACAAGACGGTCGTATCGCATTCGAAACTTGAAGTAGTATTAGTCGAAAGTAAGTTTACTTAATGTTGAGTTTTTCGTGTATTCAAAGAAATATTGTCTTTGATATTTAAATTTCGTACGGCACTTAATATTTGCCCTCAATTTAGTTAAAAACCTAATGTTTACTTAAAGCTTTTCTATTTATATTTCACAAAAAATATCAGTACAACTATAATTTAACATTATATTAAAACGAATGAATTTGAAACTATTGCGTTTTGTTATATATATGTATTTACAAAAACACTCACGTCCTTACTTTTTTTGTATTAAAATGTAGCCCATGTCAACCGGGTCATTGAAATAAATCTATCGATCCTCATGTACTCAAATTGTTTTGGTATTTTAGGTGTTACGTTGTAATGTCTGTCAAAAGTATTATTTTTACTGTTGGCTTCGGCTTAGTTGGATATAAAGAACCGCATTTACACGATCACTTTTGTCTATCACTTACCCACTGTTTGATAATCTATTGTCTGATCACTGTGCCGACATATTCTGCGAGGAGCAGGAAAATATTAGAGCAGGAAAATATAACATACTTCTCGATAAGATAGGTAAGGTAAGGTACGATAAGCTTACTCATAAGTCATGCAGGGTGCCTACACGGCTTACACACATCTGTGGTATTCCCATGCGTATTGCACGGGACCCGAATCTACAAGGAGTTTTCTCAAAGAATAGATACAAATTATGTCGACAATTCAGAGTACACTCAAAAGAAACTTCTTAAGTATGTATAAATCAACGGTGAAAGGTTTGCGTGGTAGTATTAGCCAGTAAGCTTCCTTAAAATAAAGTAAATAAATTGAAAAAAATGTGCATTGGAAAAATACAGTTATAAAAAAGGATTTATGTTTTCTTATGCAAGATTTCTTCGTCGATTAGTATATGTATTTCAAGGTTTGATAACTGACATGTCAAGTAATACCGTTTAAACTGCAAAAGCATAAAAATTACAAAACATTGGACTCTAAGCTAATGTTATTATCTCAGTTACTGATAATGTGCTTATAAATGCTCAATTCGCGCTTACCAGTGTAATAAAGTTGACCCTTCCTTTTAGTTTTTTGTAAGTAAAATACTCGACCTAGATCTATAATTACTCTACGCCTACGTTTAATTTAGTCAAATTGAGAAAAAGAAATGAAAGGCTAGCTTTTAACATAAAAAATATATGCGTACTACAGAACTCACACATATTGATACGTAAAACCCATATACATATCAAAATATATAAAGTACCAAATCTATGATGATTCTGTTATGTTTTGGGTAAGTAGAGCTCGTACCTGAAAGTTAATCTTAAGTTTATTTGTTTTGTTTACGCAAAATAAATGTTATCATTATTATTCTTAAATGAAATCATGCACAGATGTTTACTACTAATTTATTCATTTAATCGTATTCTATATATAGGTATTTTCTATCAGAGTCAGAGAATTTAATAATAAAGACGCCAAAACATTCAACTCAGTTTGCAGGCAGGTCTTTTACTGTGCAAGCGGTAAGACTTTGGAACGACTTGCCTGAGACAATTCGAAAAGCAAAAACTTTGCCTACTTTTAAAAAGCTAGTAAAGGACCATTATTTTTTCTATCCTCTTTTTAGTAGAATATATTTAGTCTGTATATATATGTGTATTATATATGTGTATTTATATGAACATTTATATAGTGTGTGTGTGTAATATGAAAGTGAGTGAGTGCTATTTTGGTGCATGATTGTTTAAAAGATATTTTTAATCATTCACGTAGATGATTATGTTTGTTACTTGTATGTGAGCTACCCGAAGTTTTTGGATACCGAAACTCCGTGTTGTGGTTGTCTGGAAGAGATCGCCGTGAGCAATAAGACTGCCTACTGTATCATTTGCATATTTTTGACTCATCCTCTGTTTTAACTTTGTAGTTTTGCATGTAAACCATAAAGATATATAAATAAATAAATAAATTCTAAAAAGTCCAAAATAATATAAAATTTATGATAAAAGAATGTACGATCATTCAATCTTGGCTCTAACCACTTTCATAAACACATGATTACGGGGAAAAACAAAATTGCTCTTATGTTTTATGACGTCAACACCCTCACTCAAGATTAGTCAAGTTATTACAGTCTTTCATGGGTTCGCAGGGTTCTATTTCTTCTTAATACTTCATACGGTTCTCTTTCTGCATGTAAACAACGCTTTTATAAATTTATGAGAGTACTTTTCATAGTATGTTGTAAGGAAATTTTTAAGAGGTTTTTGCCTGAGACTCCGCTCGCGTGTATTGCCTTTGTCGGTTATTGCTTTTAAAAGTAGGCCGTGTCCTTCCATAAGAATACATAGTATCTCTATCACAGACAAACAGACAGACAAAGTTACTATCGAACCAAATTTTTAATATTAATGTGGACAACCCAGAGTCTTTTTTGTATATATGTAGTTTTTGATAAGAATTTATAAGATTGAAAATAACAAACTTATATGCGGAAATAAGGCTTACATAGGTTTTTTTTCTGAAAATATGTAGATCATTTAATGTAATACACATGACATAATTATACTTTTTTTCCTTAATGAATGCCTTATCCGCGGCGGCAACCCAGCGCGTGGACTCTCCAGTCGGGACGACCAGCGAGCCATCGTAGCTCGACGAGCGGCTTCGCGCTACTCGCGTACCTCTCCGCGGAGAATAGCTTTCGTCCTCTGCCTGGAACCCAGCTACCTGTCGATAAACTTCAGCGAGCACTTCCGCCTCCAAATTCCATGGGGGTGTTCCACAATCCCTACCGTAACCTGTGGAACCAACTGTCTCAAAAATGATCTTTTAAGAGAGTTTCTCCTTTAGTCGCTCGCACTTGGATTTCCAACATACAACGTTTTCTTGTAAACTTTTGAATTAGTTTTCTTGCGATTGAGTTTACAAACTATCAGATATGTTGCTGCCAAATTGAAATCCTAGCTTTATAAACATCCATACCAAAACTATAAGTTCGAAAGTAATTCTGACTGTTTGTCTATTTCTCTGTCGTTAACCGCTGCACCGATTTCAATTAAATTTATCGATATACTACTCTACTTTGATTCTTGCGAAAGGATATAGTTTCCCGCAATTAGCAATCTACACGCGGGCTAAATTAGTATGACTATATTTTTAAATATAGCTATATAGTTCTTGCCCGAAGCTTTGCTTACGTGTAGACAGGGTTCTTTATTATATATAATATTAGTATGGAGTATGAATATAAAAAAGTATTTTAAAAAAATATTTTCTTCAAACATATATTTTTGTAAAGTAGTAAATATTTTAAGAGTCTAATAAAATATCTCGAAGATAAGAGACTGCAACATGCACGCAGAATAAGCTTTCAAAATTAATTCGGTTCCAGTGAAATGTAGTTAGGTTAATATTCACAGTACTACTATATTAATTAAGATTCTAGCACGATTAAATTAGTTTACAGTCTCGAAAACTGCTTTTACTTGACCAAAATTAATTCGCTCTGTGTTTCGCATTAGGGTTATACCATCATAACGATATTAAATAAAAACATTGTGTTGGGATCAGATGACTCGTCTTGGCTTGTAAAAACTCATCACTTTTTCAGAAAAATGTACCATTCACAAGAAGAAACAGTAGATCCTTAAATTATTTACAGATTTTTAAACCACACATCGCTATGTACAGCAAAGATCAATTCGGTATATTGATAGGAATCTACAATAAGTTGTCAAACTACCTCAAATGCCTAATTTCAACCAGTTTATAATCAAGACTATTCCACTAACAAATTTCTTCATGATAAATAAATATAAATTAAAGTGCTATGGTTTGGACCTAAGCTTACTTCCTAAGATTTAAAATTTGTGTACACCAGAAGTGGTAGAATATAAGGAATTACGAGAGTATAAGGACGTATTATAATGTGATAACTTCTTTTGTACTATAGATAGTTACAGAAAACCGGTGTGAAACAGCACCTGCGCTGTGTTTCACCGAGTGAGCGAGGATATCAGAGGCCTTTACTACAACCCCTCCCCCATTCCACTCCCAACAAACCATCAGGCGATACGTCTGCTCGTTTGCCCACAATTCCATAAAAAAAATATTTTAACAAATAAATCTATCTCTTTATAAAGCGAAATAGCTCTTTAGTTAAATTTATCCGGCTAAACAAAACACAGTTCAAGCTACCCTTGTTTGGTTGTAACCAGTATCATGTTATCCCTGCTAGAATATTATATCTCTCGAGCTTACGTAGCGTAGGATTTACTATTATAGTCTCTGACTACATTCACATGCATATATATAAGTATGTATAATGTAGTGTAACGTGTAATGCCCGGATGAAGTGCTTGCATTTTGAAACAGTAATAAGGACTTTGATATACGAACTTTAGTACGTTTTTTACATGCCATCAAGAATCACTTGTTACATTTACAAGATATTAAATAAGTTAGTAAACTATTACAAATTTAGATCTCGATGCTAGTCCGGTAGTTAGTGACGCTGATTGTTAAGCCAGCGTTCGTAGATTAGATTCCTTTCTAATTTTTTGATATAGTGTACAATAGGTAATAATTCATAATAATATTATGGGACCCAGTCGTAATCCATTTAAGGTCAACGTACGGGCTATCCTGACCGAAAACAGCATATTCATCATAAATTTGGTACTTTATATATATTTTGATATGTACATGGGTTTGTATATAATATGTATGTTTTGTATTATCCATATATTTTTATCTTAATGGCTAGCCTTTCATTTTTTTTCTCATTTATTTCTTAACTTTTAGTTTTTCATTCTCTATTTTAGGATTTGTTTTCAAAGTGTAGTGCATTTTTTCATTAATTTCAGCACCATCTGACGATAGACTTATAAATATTCGCTAAGGCGTTAAGTCCGCCATAGTACATTTAGTAAATAACGTTCATAAATAAATAAAACATAAAATCTAAAGTAGCTCTATCTGTCTGTCTGTTACGCTTTAACGGCTAAACCGCTGCAATGATTTGAATAAAATTTTGCATGAACATACTTAGATTGTGAAAGGACATAGACTACTAAATACCCCGATAGATAATATATAGGCATGCAGAGCCGTGGACAAACGCTAGTATAATAAAAATTGATGATAGATAGATTACATATCGAGCTTACTTAAGCTTTTTCTTTCCATGGCTATAAATCCTCATTCTTAGTCATTGTATATCATAAAAGCACAAATCATCAGGTCCATCCATTTAGGTACAATGCCCCTAAGATTTGAAATCTCGAAGCACGCACAATCTACGACTCGTTAAGGCTTTCAACGGAAATTCGAGATCAGTGTCAAGAACGTAATCCGGGAAGCAAAGGAGCGTGACGGTTATTGATGGGTTTGATGGGCCAATGGTTTAATGGAGAACTAATGACGAAACTGTAATAGGTGTTTGAAGTCAGCTCATAAACTCATTAACTAATTGAAGATAGTGTTTTATATACATACATAAATACAAAACGTAAAATTTACATTTTTGGATTGTTAGAGGCAGCTTATAAAACTAAGAACTAAAGAAAAACGGTCTGAGTTAAGGCGTGTAAGCCAAAACCGATAAGAGTATTGTGAATGGGAAATGTCTATTTCTACGATAGACTCATGCAAGCAACATACTTCAAATGTAATGTAAATGCAAGACTAACCCAATCATTAAATTCAGCCCTCAGTGTGCAATAATGTAATTATTTTATTAAGATATTAAAATGATAACGTGTGTTCTAGTAAGTTTAATTTTTTTTCAAAGTTTAAGGGAACACATGTTTGCACATGTTTGTGTAAGCGAATACTTAATTTTTTTTTACTGGCACCCTTTTTTTTATTTTTAAAATGGGCCTCCGGTATCCTCACTCACTCGATGAAACACGGCGTAAACGCTGTTTCACACCGGTTTTCTATGAGGCCGTGGTATCACTCCGGTCGAGTAACAATTAGTGGTGCACTAATTTTTAGTTACTTCATTTTACTAGTTTTCAACTTATAAAAAATAACATAAATTCGTATAGTATTGGCAATGTTATAATGACAGTTATATTAGATTTACTTCAATATTATAGCATAGCGTTGTTTTTGCAGAAATCCCTTGTTAATTTCAATCACAAGGTGTAATATGAATGCTGAATTGTTCAATAGTGGTTCGTTGTTTTCAAAATTGAAACATACGGTATAAAAAGCGAAGCTATGACCAAAAGCCTGTGTGTCCTAACCATATTCCACCATTAATGGAACAAACAAACGCAGCATGAAACATTTAGAACAGCTCTCAAACAGCAATAATACCAACAGTTCTATTAAAGAACCGCCAAATCTGAGATTGTGTACGTTACACCTAAACATACAAACAGGAGAATAAAGTTTCTACGACATTAATGCGTCATTAATTTTATGGCGAACACATTATCCAAGGAGATAAAGCTTAACGTACACAGAGTCTTGCAACAGTCGTGAAAGCGTGTGACATACAAAGTTAAACTATCTTGAAAATTTTATTCATGATATTTTCAGTATTATCCAAAGACATCTAAAATTGTGAACTTTATTTAATACTATTAAATACAAGGACATAAATATATGTTTGAATCAGAACATATATTGATAATGTTTCTAACAATCTATATTATATTATATATCTTTATTGTATACATGCAAAATTACAAAGTTAAAAACAGAAGATGAGTCACAAATATGCAAATGATACAATAGGCGGTCTTATCGCTCACGGCGATCTCTTCCAGACAACCACAAAATGGATTTTCAGTATACAAAAACTTCGGGTAGCTCACATACGAGTACAAGTAACACATCTAATCCTCTACGTGAGTGGTTAAAAAATATCATTTAAACATTCATGCACCGAAATAGCACCCACTCACTTTCACATTACACACATACACACACTCACACTATATAAGTATTCACATGCATACATATACACAATACATGTATATATAAACACATACATTTATAAATATATATATACATACATATATACATACACATACGTACAATACACATATATATACAACTATATATATTCTATATAACTAAATATATTAAGATAGATGTAGACAGAGATAAAGTAACAAAAAAAAAAAAAATCATAATAACAAATAATGGTCCTTTAGTAGCTTTTTAAAAGTAAGCAAAGTTTTTGCTTTTCTAATTGCCTCAGGCAAATCGTTCCAAAGTCTTACCGCTTGCACAGTAAAAGACCTGCCCGCAAACTGAGTTGAATGTTTTGGCATCTTCAATATCAAATTCTCCGATGACCGGAGGTCTCTGCAATGTGTGTTTTTTAAGAACTGAAAACGTTCTTTGAGATAAAGAGGAGTATGAGGATGAAACAGAACACTGTATAGAAGGGAAAGAATATGTAGATTCCGGCGAAAGCGTATTGGTAGCCACCTGAGCTTAGAACGAAACTCAGAAATATGATCATATTTGCGTAATCCAAATATAAATCTAATGCAGAGATTTTGAAGTCGCTCAAGTTTATTCAGTTGGTCTTCGGTGAGATCCAGATAGCTGACATCGGCATAGTCAAGGATGGGAAGTAGAAGAGATTGTGCGAGCGCAATTTTAGTGTCAGTGGGAAGAAAGTTTCGTAGCCTTCGCATAGATCCTGCTGCTGCAAATAATTTACGGCTAACTTCCCCAATCTGAGGACCCCAAGATAAGTATCTATCCATATAGATCCCCAAGTTTTTAACATTATCACTATATGGAACAACCGAGCCGTTGCAACAAACATCTGGCAGCTGCTTAAAGTTTATTGTACACAGTAACCTGGAGCTACCCACTATAATTACTTGTGTTTTCTTTGGGTTTACACTTATTCCATATTCCGTACTCCAGTTGCATATCTGTTGTAAGTCTCTGTTAATGATATCCACTGCTTGCGTTAAACTGTCTACTGAGACTTAAAAGTTTCAGCATAATTCCTAAATTTTATGTTAAGCTTTGAAATAAATTTTTGCACAGAAATTTATAAATGGGAAATAAATATCTAGTTATTTGTTATTTACTGTAATACGAAAACAAAATTTTTAAAAAAGATTTGATTTAGTCCACGAATAATGCTGGATTAATTACTTATACCATAAAAAAAAAAAAAATCATTTCAAAATTATTTCTATTAGGCATTAGTTATTATTACAATAAATTTTCGCCATTTTCGTGTACCATACACATATATGAATGACAGCGGTTTATGAACACAGTGTACGTTTATGTTAAATAAGTAACTATTTATAACTACCTGGTAACTAGGTCGCATGGTTATTGCACGTACCAGAAATCTTGTTTGTATTATTAATTTAATTGCCTCGGTGGCTCAGAGGTAGCGTAAGTAGCAGCTGTGCTTTGTGATCTCGGATTCTATTCCCGGATCGGAATAAATTTTTGTGTGTTCTGCAAATATTTCTTTTGTAGTTTGGGAATTCTCCATGTATAACATATCAATCAATCAACAACCCATAATGTCCCACTGCTGGGCTAGGGTCTCCTCTCAGAAAGGGTTAAGGCCATACGTGTTAAAAAAGTATGTACGTGTACAAGATCTGCTTATTTTGGAACTAGATGGCGCTATGTGCCAGATATCCCAATTTTTTTTATTATAGCTCGAGAGCAGGTGAAGGTCGACTTATACCCATCAGCTAACCAGATGAAACTTTTTTTTTTCATTTTATTAATTAATGAATCCACGTGTTTTTAATTGCCTATTGTAAAAGTATCAATACTATTTTTAAAATTAAATTAATTTTGATAACTCTTTTTCATCTCTTTCGCTCTATTGACATCAGCTTCGGCATGCACGGGCCGGTTCGACCGGAGTGATACCACGGCCTCACATAAAACCGGTGTGACAACGCCTACGCTGTGTTTCACCGAGTGAGTGAGGATACCGGAGGCACATAATCCAACCCTTCGCCTCATCCCCCTCCCCATCCCCCACGGCCGGCAACGCACTTGTGATGCCTCTGGTGTTAAGGGTGTCCATGGGCGGTGGAAATCGCTTACCATCAGGGGATACGTCTGCTCGTTTGCCCCTTATTCCATAAAAAAAACCAAATTCAATACTAAATGTTAATTTTCTATGTAAAGAATATGAATAGGTCGGCTTACTTTCTTAATTCTTTCTAGCTACCTGGCAACAAGTAGGGACAGCTTAATCGATATGGGGAACTACACCGAGCTGATAAATAAATCGTTATTGACATGAAAAAATATTTTAATAAGGAATAATAATAACTAATAACTTTTATTTATTTTATCATCACAGATGCATACAGTACAGTGTAGATTCTTATCTTATACATTTGAATAAGCATTTGTGAGAGACTAGTGCCCGAGATATGTATTGGAATACCGTGTCACTAGGCCCCAGTGAAATTGTAGATAGCCTCATTATTATTCGAACAAGTGCAACTTGACTGATGGGATGAGATACAATACTAGGGTAAGCATAGGATATACATACATACACATACCCATATATACATACATATACATATATATATAAATATACTTTTATATACATACACACATGCATATACATATACCCGAGTCATGTGGAATAACATTATATTCATATTATATTCATACATTTATTTTTGTATAGGCTAGCCTGCGAAAAAATATATTTAAAAAAGTGTTGCATAACTTACTTGATGGGTGTAGTTCGATTTTCATCGGCCCTTAGCCGTACCCACCTTAATATTACAGTCTAATTAAAAAAATCGGTCAAGTACGAATCGGACTCGCGCAAGAAGAGTTCCGTACCATTCTCTTTACATTTCAATTATCTACCTGTTGTCGTTATCAATATCGAGCAAAACGAGCAAAAAAATCACGTTTGTTGTACGGGGGCCACTTAAGTATTTACTTTATTCTGTTTTTTTAGTATTGGTTGCTATACCGGTAACAGAAGCACATCATATCTGAAAGTTTCAATTGTCCAACTGTCACGGTTCATGAGATTTAGTGGGTTTCAGACAGACGGACAGCGAAGTTTTTTAGGGTACCGTTTTACCCTTTGGGTACGGAACCGTTAAAATAATCTAACGTCGTAGTTTATTTCTTAAAAAAGTTAGAAAGTTAAATACAGCGGCAGAATCACGCTTCGGCACGAGCAGGCTGGCTCGATCGGAGTGATACCGGTGGGAAACAGTGCTTGCACTGAGCTTCACCGAGTGATTGAGGATACCAGAGGCTGCATTTTATTTTTCCATGTACTAGATCTAGATATACTGCAAAATATGTGTGGGAAACTTATAATGAAATACAAAATAAAATATAGAATGTTTAATATTAAAATCGTATTTTAGATCGCGTCTATTCTTGGGAAACTTTTACAAAAGCCAAATAAGCTCATTAAACTAGGCAGCCAAGTTTCACTAACAGCAGAATATAATTTTAAGCAAAATGTAGCGCTGTCTACTTTATATCTCTACCAACTATCTCAATGATTGCTTAAATTCTAATTCTTGAATTCGTATTACGATTGGCTTGCGGTCGATCGGTCAAAGGCATGGTCGACCTTCAAATGTAACCAATAAAATCAAATACATTCCACTGCCTCCTTTTCTTGGCATGTATCTCCTTTATTTTATTACGGGCTTTTGCCCGCGGCTACACTGATATTAATTTAGTTTTTTTAAATTCAGATAAATACTGGGAGCAATCCTTTTAACTTAATTTAAAGGTGTTGATACTTATCATTGTAATGAATAAGGTTGAGAGTGCTTCATATAATTAGCAGAACGAAAGAAGGCCTCTTCTAGAAAAACCTTCATTCAGTAGTTGATTGTAATAGGCTAAAGTAGAAAAATTAGCTAGATATTAAGAAATAGATAATCTATAAAAACAAGAACTGTAAATTAAAGTTCTAGTTCTAAAAATCAACACTTTTAGAAAGAAAAATATATGACTACTTTACTAGGTTCGGACTAGGCTAGAGATTTTAAATAGGTGAAAAGGAAGAGGGTTCTAAAAATAAATAAAAGTAACTTTATCCATACCTACTTAAGAAGCGTTTTATGTCGTCAGGGTATACTAACAAAAACGTTGTCAGATGAAGTGGAAAACAGCCAGGGGAGTTAAAATACAATGTTAGGAAGCAGTGTCATTTGCATAAGGTGCCAGAGACGTAAAGGTGCTCCGTGCCCTGCATGCTAAACTTCTACCTGACGAAACTTAAAATCAGATACGTACCCTTTATTTTAGTTGGGGATGCTGCTTATAGACGTGTGCATTGTGGATGTAAAACGGATGTCTTAAGATGAAGAGAGAATTTATGGTAAGTATACGAAAGATCTAAAGCTTATTGCTGTTGTTGGATACGAGCAGACGTATCGCATGATGGTAAGCGATTACTGCCACTCATGGATACCCGCAACACCAGAGGCGTCACAAATAGGATACCAGCCTTTGGGGGATGTGGTTGGGGTATCGGGCCGGTGCCCGGATCCCTTCTGTCTCAAGCGCAGAGTGGCACACCGTGTGGTTTTAGTCGGTTAGATTTGGACACACCGCTCCACTGCAAACCCTGGTGGGGTGAAAGCTCGAAAGGGTTTCTGCAGGTAAAAAAAAAATTGGACCGTAGTATCACTCCGGTCGAGCCAGTCCATTCATGCTAAAGCCTGGCTCTCCCATGGTGGAGTAATATTGCGTTTGTTCAACAGATATATAACTTAAGCCATGTGTGAACCATCCTTTAACACAAATAGGTCCATTATTCTAATAGCCGCAAAGGAAATCGGTGTTAAATAAATCTTTCGTTGATTTTCTGAGTAAGGGAGGTGACCAGACGACTTCTATCGTGTCCCTTAAATCTTAGCTATGGGCACTCAAAAAGCGTCAAAATACTTGTGACATTTGAGTTGCAGCTTGTGATTATGAAATAAACTTCTCTTCCTTTTACTACTTTTTAATCCTTTATTCCATAAAAATCAATTTATATGTATAAAAATCTAGAACCTTACGAATAGTCGTCTTTTCGAATGGCAGCCTCAGTCCTACTCGGATATTTGTGGTGTCCCAAATTAGCTCGTACACTATTTGCTATCTTGGTTTGTCCCGTCTATAAAGTACTACATTACTAATTAATTAGTGTGGGCGTCGAACAGGCCAGCTGGAAAATTTGTTGACTAAGATCTTTACGCAATGAGAGGAATTCCCTTCTCGTAAGCTCATCAACAATTTAGTTGAAAAGCAAAACAATAAAATAATATTTAAACATTTCGTGTTTTCGGATTTATCATTGGCCAATGAAATATCAACTAAACCACAAAAGCTTAGATGCGAGTTCTGTAAGGTTGTTAGAAAAATGGATACGTGATCCAGTCCTGTTATAGCTACTGTAGTCTTAAACTTGTTTCATATCAAAAATTTTGATAATATTCTGCCGAAACTAATTTAGCCTATTTAGTTTCTCAATAAAATTTATCTACTTGAATGTATGTTCCCAAGATACTTTGCAATATTAAATCATACTTTATTCAAGTCAATTCAAGGGAAACAAAAATTTCTCTTAATTAGTAGAGCCACGCTAAATTCAGCACAAACGGGCCGGTTCGACCGGGGCGGTACTACCCTCGCACAGAAGATCAACGTAAAATGACAAAGACCGAAGGCTCAATGATGTAGAAGCATCACTAAACCCCCATGGTGTGGGCCACCATGCAGCATTGTCGTGGTAAATCTTTGCATGTGAGTTATTTTTAACATAGGTTTATCTCTTATTTATAAATGTCCATGTCTTTGCCACTACCAGATCTTATTACTACATCACCTGCAGGTCGACTGGGAGAGAATGTCTCAAGGCATTAAGTCCGCCTATTTACAATATGTGCCATACGTATTAATTTAATAAATATAACATATTATACTAGACTAGCAGCCCGCTCCGGCTCTGCACGGGTAGACATTGGTATATACCCAAAAATTAAAATATATTAAACTTTATGACACTCTTAGCAAACTTTTCAAGCTTTGAACACTTGACCAAGTCTCGAAGTATTCATACCGATATCTAACTTGTTTCCAAATGTTATTTAGACTATGTTACTCGGGAATGATTTAGCTTTCTAAATGTGAAACAATTTTTCAAATCAATTCAGAAGGTTCAGAGCCTGTTCAATGCAAACAAACAAACAAATCTTTTCCTCTGTATAATATTAGTATAGAACATCAATACAGGGGTCTTGACTCTTCTTAGAGTCTTCAAAGATAAAAGCATTTTTAAACGTCCGTTCAGATAAAAACTCCTGCAAAAAGTTATCTGGTTCTATAAGCAGTAGGCTTGTAAGTATTCATGTTACTTACGATTAGTTAAGAATCAACAACACTTATTGTGATCTCGTCACCTATCTATCTACTTTGGAAACAAAACTTCCAGCATTTTGTTACCGTAAACATACTCTTATCATACTCTGGAAATCAAAACATTTATCAATATTAATATTACCCAAGATCTTTGGAAAACAACTTAAGCTTACTTCCAACTGAGTTGTCATAAGCATTTATTAAGTCTACTGTGTGGGATTAAGGGTTGTTTGAGGGAGTCTTATAAATAGAACGTAACTAAATAAGTCGTATTTACCTTTATATCAATCGAAAGGGTAAAATAAGTGGCTTGCTTATGACAAACGTATTTGGGTTTTATTAGATATTATTTACAAAATGTATTGAAAGACAATTTCAATTTGTTAGAAATATAGGTACTGAACGTCTAAGCTCTGAGGGGCAATTAATGTTTTTATCTAAATCTGTAAAATATTTGTTTTGACATGTTTATTTCGACTCTCGTAGATAGTCGAAATTGGTTGCTAATCGATTGAAATATTTGATTCTTTTTTAATGAAATAAACGTACAATTAAATAACTGATCGTAAGCGATTACCACCGCCCATGGACACCCACAATACCAGAGGCGTCACAAATGCGTTGCCGGCCTTTGGAGAATGGAGAGGGAGATGGAGGGATGGGTTGAGGTATATGCCTGCGGTATTCCCACTCTTTCGGTAAAAAACAGCGCAAGCGCTGTTTCACTGTGTCTGCGAGGCTGTGGTGTCACTCCTGTCAAGCCGGTCTATTCATGACGAAACGTGGCTCCATAATAGAATTCTTGAAGAAAATCGAGTTATATCAATCGCGAGTATAAGTATATCATTTAAAAAACAACGACAAATTACATAAAGTCAGTCTTCTGTAAGGCTGTACTTTGGTGAGCTAGCCTGCATGTTCCGTGGCGTGGCTCTCTCACATAATGTGAAAAAAAAACAAAATATTAATAAAACGTCACTCAAAATACATAAAGTTACTATCTTATACGATGTCTTAGCATATAAAGTTAACTTTATAATTTGGCATAGTAATTTGCCACTAAGCCTGATGCACGCAACACAACAGCTGAACCCAAAAAAAAATCACTTCACTCAACTTTTTTTGAATAAAATTAAATATGGACCGTTATGGTATATTCTTTGTGAAATAACTGATTGATTGATTTTTTTTTCTTTTCATAACGCCATCTAATTCCAAACTAAGCAGAGCTTATGTTATGGCTACTAGACAGCTGATATAAAAGCGTACATACTTTTCATTACATTAATTGACATTGAAACATTACATACATATTACACATATAAAATATCCGAACTCCGAAACAAATATTTACAAATCATACAAACATTTGGTCCGACCCGTGAAACAAACCAGAGACCTCAAGCACAGCAGTCTCACATGCTACCACTGTACCACCGAGGCAGTTAAAGTTCTTTTTACGTTAAAATGTTTTTTTTTCGGTCATAATGATAAATGGACATATTTTTAACATGGCTGTATGTTCAACGTACTGGGTAGAGCCTTCATAGTTCTAACCAAACTACTAAAAAGGTTTATCAGGGTAATGAATAGACCAACAGTATTAGGTAATATTTATTGTACTAATACGATTATCGCCTCATTTTTCTAGCGGGACTACCGGGTTGGGCCATTAAGTGATATTGAGTTTTTCTGATAATAAAAAAGTTTTATAACAGCCTAATTTTGAAAGTTAAGCCTTAAACCCCGGGCTTTTGGAGAGTGTCCATCTGTCGTGTATAATTGTCCCTTCGGTTTCCGAGATTGGGGGAGTAGATAATCTAGTACATAAGTGTAATGCACGTATTTGCACACACACTTATGTACTAGAATACCTTCTGAATAGTTGGTTGATCTCCATTGAGACTAGCTGCCATGGGTTGGAGTACATCATCATCACCATGCTTGTTAAATTGAAACATGGGTCTGGTCGAAAAAATTAGCAGCTCCAAAGTACATAATATATTTACATGAAAGCCCATACATGTTCAAACGTGTATAGTATTCCCGTTCTTAGTACTCTGAATTTGTTTAGTGAAAATTATTTAAAATATTTAAGTATACCTTTACTAGATATACTTTAAAACGGAAGTTACAAATTATTCTGAATATAAATTACACATGAAATGACACAAGTCACACATAACCGTGAAACAAAAATACAACATATTACTTCAATTCATCCCATGGGTATTTTGTAGGTATAATATAAACACAAAACCCAACCTTAACCCCTCAAAACCACATGTGTTCCATCGTGAAGTTTAGGCATTTTCATAACAAAGTTTAAATACTTAAACACCCGTGGAAAGTTTGTGAAAGTCACTCGACGACAAGCAGCTAAATCTCTTGTTTGTCATTCACTCGAATGAAATACTAGTAAAATTGTCAGACTTAGTCGAATGGACTAAAGAATTCAGATATCTTGAAGATAAAATAGTAAGATAAAATTCTAGGTGTCAGGGGAAAAAATCTTGTACATTTTAGTGAGCTGTTTCGCAGAGCGATAAAATGATTATTTGTAACGATTTGGACTTGTATTTTCCAAACTTCTTTTATTGTTTTATAACATTTTTTAAGCAAAAATTTGTCGAGTTATTAAGAATTGTAAATTATTATTATAAAATATTCAGATTGATCACTGAGTAAGATGAGCAATGATTTTGCTTATCGAATTCGGTTTTATGAAATATTTTTTCACATTCTTGTACTTCAGTTCTCTTACTTTGATTTTAATGATTGCTCCTTCCCTAGAAGCAAAAAGCATTTTAAATAGTAGATATATTATCTGTAAAACTAGATGAATAGTGACGATATAGATACAATATACATCAACACGAATAATGTGGCCAAATTTATTACAGTTGTAGAGTTATACTGTAAATTTTGCTTGCAATAAGTTATTGGTATATATAATTAGAATCATCGGCTTTAGCAGCTTTTCTTGTTATTATTAAACTCAAATTACACCACGACAAAGCAATTATTATAATCATATTCATTAGACGATGTCTGTAACATAAGATCATCCACTATTTCATAATCAAATTAATAATTATCAACATCAACAAAACTGTTAAGCATAATGTTAGTAAACTAATAGAAAACAAAACGATCGCCGATCTATCGCAAAAAGAAAAATGAACTCATTAACTAAGAGTCCTAACAAGTAACTTAATTAAAAAAGTAAATATGTGTATTAACCATCGTTTTATCTATTTAATTGAAACTAGATTAAAGCCCGCATCGATTTTCGCATATAACGCTAACTTTACTAATTTTAAGGTAATATCAATCGTTTATGAACGAGAGTGAAACGAAATCAACTTTGATCGACTTGTAACTCTATAGAAGACTTTATAATAAGATACTATACTTTATACTATATTTTATACCGTGCGCTTTTCAAAGAACTTTCTGCCTCACACAAGATAACTGTATAATGAACTTGTCACCTGCGGTATTCCTGGACCAATACGACCTTCAAAACTTAAATAAAAGAGCTTACTCCTTCTTAAAAGGCCGGCTACGCACTTGTAACGCCTCTTGTGTCACGATACATGTGCTCGTTTGCCACCAATCTCAAACAAAAAAACATGTTCGACATGTACTCGCATTATTTGAGACTTTTGTTTTGAGAGACATTGAGTTCTAACAATCTAAGTTTATGTTTTTTTCTTTCATATACATGCACAAGTGCAACTCAAAGGATAAAAATGTGAGGCCACTCTTTAAGTGTCCTATCTCCTCAAAATTAATACTTCAGTAATCTCACTCATTGGGTAAAAATCAAAGAAAGAAATAATGGACCTGTTATCAATCTGGATAAACGGAAACATAAACGCGAACGCCCAATGATGCGTGAAGCATCTCTATAAACCGCTAAGGTGTGGGTCACCATGCTCATTGATGCATTACTTACATTCAAAGTGATTTTGGTGACCACTACTCTTGGATTCATCATTGCTCATGCTTTCCATAAGTCAGAGTAATCACTTTAGAAGGCTCTTATTAAAAAAATGTAACACAGAGAATATAAAACTCTCCTAGTGCCCCCAACAAAAATGGCGCCACATTTAGTTAAAAAACTCACAATTATGCGTAACCTAAGTATATTTGCTTTATCTCCTACATTTTTCGATTAAAAATTAAAATTAATGCCAATTATTTTCAATAAAATTAACCTATACGACTATCAATATTATATAATAAGTGTAGATTATTTGAATATTTTACTCGTATACAATACCTTATTTTAAAAGCACTGTATTAACTCTCTTACGTCAAGATTTGAGATTTTAATGGAAGAGGGGCCACTTTAAAAAAATATATTATATGAAACTGAACACAATAATTTTAAAATACAACATCATTTACTAATAGCTAGTTCCACCCAGTTTAATCCCTCGAAACTAATAAAATCGACTAACAATCGTTTATAAAACTTTCAGTAATGACTGCCTTCCCTTAGGGCTAGTCTTATTTTGTGTTTTAGTACATTGTATTTATGTACTGTAATAAAACTACTTAAATTTATTTCTACTGCCCGTCGTAATACGGTTCAAATTTGACTGATATTGTATTAATAAATTAACTGACAAAATTAAAACAATTTGTTTCAACTCTAGGGGTTGGAAATAGAACTAATGGTATTTTTAAATATGCATATGTGTAGAACATAGTGATGTTCCTTTAAACCTCTTCAATTAAGTCAATTATACGAGTATATACATATTTTATTGTAAAGGTAACTAACCCTAATTATTGGTATTAACTGAAAGCTAAAACAATAAGTATCTGATATTTTAATATCGACAGTCAACCTCTATTAGTGGAGCGGCACAGTAAGAAGAAGATATTTAAGTCATATGACCAAGATTTTGACGCAGCTATAGAACTAGGAAAGAAAAAAATACAGTATAAAGAAACTCGGTGGCGCAGTGGTAGCATATGCGACTGATCTCGGGTTCGATTCCTAAGGACTAAATGTTGGTTATGATCTGCAAAGATTTGTTTCGGTGTTTGAGTGTTTTATGTATTTACAAAAAAAAAATATGTTTTATACCAGTTGTCTAGTACCCATAGTACAAGCCTTACTTACTTTGGGACTAGATGGCATTCTGAGTTAAAATGTGCCAACATATTTATGTATTTATTTATTTACTCAATCATCATTTCTACGTAATATTCGCTTGGATACTAGCCTAAGTGATTTGGGACCAAAAAAAGTTGTTAAGTTGGCCTCTCATAATTTTACAAGTCTATTGTTAAGAAAAAAGCGGTTGACGGATTCCTTTGACAAAATACAGTACTTATATTTCCATTTTTATTATTATTTTATAATTTTCTTAACTGCCATAGCCTTACCAACTGACTGGTCCAACTAAGTATTAAAGTTCATAATTAGTTACGGAGAATGTGTTTGACAGTTTCCTTCGACTTTAATTATTATTAGCCGGTAGAGGTGGTTCATCGCTTATTAAGAAAGTAGAGTTTAAAATGGTTCGTTATTCGTGATATTCATTTCTTTTTGTGCTATGTCCAGAAGCGCTGTTGATGACTATATTTAATCTTTTATAAAATAAAAATAAGGAATATGCATGTTTTTTTAATTCTTAATCTGATAATTTATATCACCACATCATAGAAAAAAATATAAATAGGCTTTAGTGTAAAAGTATAAAAAATAGTCAAACTGATTTTCAAAGTGAAATTTAAAACACCGACTAAATTTGAGCTATTCAAACGCCGCCATTTTGCGCGCGCTTTTGACATAGCCAAAGACGTCATTGTCAGTTTGTGTTTGTTTACTATTCAGTGTTTCAGTTAATTAATAATTATTAATAATTTTAACTGTCAAAAAAATCACGGTAGAAGTTAATTTTTCTGACAAACACTACTAATATAGTTTGAATTTCAATGACGTGACCATTGACGTCATATTTCGTTTCAACCAATAAGCTAAGCGTATTGTAAGTTTGAATTTCCCTGCCTTAATTTTAATTTTTATGTAATATTTTTTTGGTATAAATTGTCATAAAATAAAAAAATACGCTTTAAGTATTTAAATATATTGTACAATAAAGAATCTAGAATAAAACATTTGAGACATTTACTTTATGCTTATTCCCTATTGACGATACAATTGAAAGATATAGATACTCAAGTTAAATTTTTTTTCTCTAAAATCATAATGGCTGTCCTATTTTATTAACTCTAAGCACACTGTCACAATTATTATAGCACCTATTGTTTATGTTATAGTTTTCAAGCGGAAATTTTCAACACAAAATACTAACTAAAACTTCAGGAAGTACTTTTAATATCGATATGTTTTTCACACTGATATAGTTGGTATATTTTAGAGTTTCATATCACGTCTCACAAATTTTTTTAGACAAACACTAGTGTCGTCAAAATTGATGTTTTTTTTATGCTCACCGTGATATATCTTATAAAAAGTTAAGTGTAACAGCGGTTTACGTATTTTTAAGCGGTTTTTGATGTTTGTTCTTAACGCAAAAAATTTAGTAGAAAAATAAAAGTTGGCTAAAGAACCTAAAAGAGCTCAAGTATTATTTGGGGTAAACGAATAATATAACACAAATACGCCAATTTACACGACTTGGAAATTCTCATACCTCACTTGAAGGATCTGGGTATGGAGGTGAATTTTTCGGTGCGCGTATTCACTTGTTTCGTCTAAGTGCTGTATTGCTGGGCCTTAGGGAGGTGTCCTCTATCGATTTCACCCTATCAGGGTCTCCCATTCTTCTTGGTGCAGTTCCTGGGATTTTGGCCTCAGAATACATCTTCTCCTCGCTACTCACGAGCGTCTCAGGGATCAATCCGCTCATGCTGCTATTGTCCTGTTACGTGCGCGATTTGTCCTCCCGAAAATTAATTACCCGTAGTAAACCACTCCTACTTGGCTTTACCCCGAGAAAGTTTCGTCTTTTGATGAAGCTCTGAAGTCGGTCGTGGAGGGCGTCCTTAACGTTTCCCTGGGTGAAAGACAGTGGGATCAGGCAGGTCTTCCAATCCAATGTGGTGGTCTGGGGGTACTAGATTGCGGGATGTGGGCCTTCCAGCTTTCCTAGCGTCTGCGTACGCTGTTGCGAACCTTGTCACTGTTTTATTAGGATCTCATGGTACTGAGGTGAGCATACCGTTTTTGGCGGATGCTACACCGGCTTGGTTGGCCTTCAATCCAAGTGAGGCGTGTCCCGCGTAGGCACACATGCAACGAGCATGGGATGATGTGGGAGTGAAACAGACTCTCTGGTTGGCGATATGGCTAGGCTAAGGGCTGTTTTTCGGACTGAGGCAGGTGCTTGGTTGCAGGCGCTGCCGTCATCTCATTTAGGGATTTTGCTGGATGACGCTTCTATGCATGTGTGACGCCATGTGTGTACCTGCGGTTCTGTGGTGGAGGTCAACCATGCTCTGAGTTGTCGTCGATGTGTCGTGGAAGATTTCCGCGCCGTCATGCCCTCAACGACAAGAAACCACTGTAACCACTGTAACCACTAGGCCAACCGTGTAGTCATACCATACCAAAATTGACTTCATATATATATATATATATATATTGGAATCGTTTTTCAATATAGGTTAAGATTGCACATATATAGTAGAATGATTATCTTAATTCTTACCACAGTCTAACGAAATATGAACCATCGACGTCATCGAAATGGAGCTTTCTTGAGTTACATAGTTGATACTGAGATCCCTTGAGCCTTGCGGTCGTTGACACTAATTGAAGTGAGAATACCTTAATAACTTAAAGTATAGTTGGAATGTTTGAGACCTAAGATGAGATTATATTAGTTAAAGTTAATTATTTTACTGATTATTTTATGAATTTCTCTTTTATTGTAAAGTCTACTCTGGAAAAAATAGTGCTCATGATATTTTTACCACGATTAAGCATTTGGCACATACATGAACCATATTTAAAAGTAATTTATATGAAGCTGAGAAAAGAAATCTAATCCGTCCTAGTACTATGTAGGTAGTAGGAGTACTATGTAGGTTACATGCAAAATTTATATAATAATTGGAGACACGCAACGTCCTAATCAATTCTGACTTTCGACTCTGTGTCGAGGTAAGTGCCGTACATAAGGTTTTTTTTATAATAATATTTTTTTTCTGTTCTAAGATGCGTTTTGGGTGTGTCAAGTGTTTTTATATAATAAATGTATTTTCTTTTTATGTACTACAATTAGGAGACCAAAATTAACTTCCTATATTTTATTTTTATGAAATTTATAACAGTTTATAAATTAGTGCTAATTATTCAAAACATCTTCAGATTATTAATGGAGACACTTATCGTAGAATTACTAAAGGATTAATGTTGGGTTGTAAAGTTGCAGTTGAATCAATATAATTAATAATCCCATTAGACTCTGTTTTATGATGCTGTTCAGCTATATATTAGGATGTCCCGTAAGGTAATAATCTGCTCTAAAGCGTATTCTTTAAATGTAATACTAACAACTAGCTTTAAGTACTAGCCTTATTAATTACTGATCTAATTCCAAATAATGTAGCGTTATGTTACTTACATCTTCTTATTCTTAAAAAAATATTTTATGTGACATTATAACATGACTTCGGATTCCTTCTTGAAGTAGATATTTTCATCCCCTATTTTACCACCTAGGAGTAGCATTTCCAAAATTCTTTTCTTAGTGTTCACTTACATTGTATAAAAAACCTACATGCAAAATTTCAGGATTCTAGGTTCTACAACCTGTGCGTTGATCTCTGGGTATGTTATATCTTTTATATATATAAAAGATGAATTACAAAATATTTAAAACTGACTAATAATTCCCAAGATTATCGTTTTAAACAAACATACAACTAAAAAATCTCTATGGCTCTATTATATACGGGTGTATTATATGTTTCTATTAGTGTCAAAAGTTTGGTCAGAAATAACATTTCTGTTGTTTTATTTGGCGTGGTTGAGAGCAAAAAGTTATTTATAATTAATAAATTAGCTCCTAAGTTGACTCATTCATTTCCTAGAATAAAGGCAGGAAAATCAACATTACTTTGAAACTCAATTTAAAAATCCGGCAGACTTTGTGCTATGACTGTCAGATTGTTGAAAAAGATATTAAATGCATAAAATTATTTTTATCATAAATAAATTATACCTAGAGACAGAACTAATGTTCATTGCTCATCATAAAATTAATGGTTCTGAGTGGGAGTTGAATAATCTGTCTCTAGATCGGAAGGATCACTTACGTCTACACCAACAGACAATTGTTTTTTTTATTTTTCGTTAGTGGGAATAGTGTGTACAATTATCTTATTAAAAAATACAACAGGAATAGTCAATATTAAATAATAAAATATCTTTCTAAGCAGTAAAATTTATCATCCATGTTCAGTTATTATTAAAGCCAAACAAAAAAATGATTTAAACACACTATTCGTGTCGAACAAATCTAGACTTTACGTCTCGGATTCAACAGCTCAATTTTCTTTAGTATCAAGACTAATGAAAATTGATCTAGGCAAACAAAATTGGACGTTATTCTTAATACATTAGGATGTAAATTAGTTTGTGTTTGTAAAATTTAGATACAGATCATCAGTCAGGAGGAGACGTTGTCGTTAAGTGATCGAACGAAATAATCAACTAAAAGCATTTATCTAACTGACCCTCTCCATCGAGCGATGCGTCTTATTGGGAATCTTAATTTTAAACCGCTTAGTAACAAAGAAGCTTTCAGCAGAACTAATCGTAAACTTCATTAAATAACATTGATTCTTATAAAACACTATAATATATAATCGGAACTATATATTATGAAGCACACTGTTGCTCACAATGAATGCCAAAACTATTTAACCGACTTTCACAGTTTTTTTTAAATGTATTTTATATTTTGCTTAAGTGCCTTATATTAAATAATAAAAAAGTGCATTTTTATTAAGGCAGGATGAAAGCAAGTACTTTGGCATTTGTTAGAATTACAATTCATACAGTATTGACACAGTAGTCATATTAGATATTAGTAGATTACCAAACTACCAAACTTTTCTTTGATAAATTTTTATATTTGTACTATTAACTGTACATGTTTCTTTTTTAGATTTAGGTAAAGAAAACACATACTTAATAATAGTTTACAATTATTCTCATTCAACTTATTTGAAAACAGTAAAAAGTTTTTCAGTTTCATCGTAGTCTAAATTATGTAACTGACTTAGCAGTTTGTTCTTAAAATTGCATCGGTTTAATGTGTATGAAAACAATTGCGTACTATTATTTTTATAGACCCTCATACTTTATGGAAGCGCTCATAGCCCAGTTGCACTCGGTGATTAGAAACAATCACCGAGGGTAAGCAACGACGGCACGGTCAGTACCTGGATGGATGACCGCTAGTGGTATGTTACCATGAGAGTCTCTGTGATCCGGAGGTCACGTTAAGCAATCGGACCCTGTTGTTATCATAGGATAACAGCCGTGAAGCTTAGTTGGAGGCCTTTGGGCGGCTTGAAACCATCCAACGGTAAGATTACGTAGCCATAACGTTGTCTTGCCAGTCCCCAACCCACCCTTGGCCAGCGTGGGGACGTATGGCCTTAACCCTCTCCTGATAGAAGACCCGAGCCCAGCGGTAGCATATTATGGGTTGGGATAATACTTTATGCTTTAAACGGAACGGTGCAATGCGGTAGGTATATTAATGAATTGAAGGTATTTAAGAATGATAGAACACATTCGTCCTCCTCTCGCGCCCTTAACCACTCTCTCGTTCAGTTAGGTAGTGATAGGTAGATCAAATTAATTAAACAAAGTCAACAGTTCTTAGTCTACAATAATTATATTGAGTTAGCTTAAACCTTCAAACGCAAATACTGGAAGAAAATTTTAGGCTAACAAAATCAATTTCACGAAATATAAATAGTAAAACCGAATCAAATATTTCAATTATGTCAAGAGCTATTGATTACAATGAATTAATGTTTATCAATATTTGAATAATGATTTTGACTAATGATATTCAAAACTAAGGAAAATAAATGAATGCGTATATATATTGACATTGAACTAGAAAATAATATTGTATTTACATTTCATTCTTACAAATACAACGTAAGTTAATCTAACTAACGTATAGTAGAATAGCAAATAGGTAAAGATATTGCAAAGATAAGCATTGTAGCTTGGGTCACCTTTGGATGGGTGATTATTCTGAACAAAATATGACCCCTTTGTGCCTTCTGAAAAGCAATGAAAGAAATGGTAGAAAGATATGACAGTAAAAGTATTTTGGGGGAATTAAGTCATTATGTAGAAAATTGCATAGCTGCTACTTAAATTTGCTATTGTCTGCAAATAGGAACTTATTACCAATATTTTACGTTTTTAAAAATTAATAAAACTTTTTTTTAATTATGATAATGTAATAATGTAGAAGCATCTCAATAGGCTGCCAAAGTGTGGGTCACATTACTGCAATGTAACTTGTCTGCATTCGCAAATCAGTATGGTGAACAATCACTCTTGGATTTTGCTCAAGCTTTCCATCAGGAAAAGTATAGTCACAGTCAAAAAATAACAAAATATTAATGAACTTTTTACTTTAATTCAAATAAGCAATATTGTTGAAAGTCAGTTACTTTTGCAGTATAGAGCTGTTAATTGCCTGTTTTAAGTATCTTCAGACCGTCCCGTAGCTAAACTACGACGTAGCATGTCTACGAAATGACACTACTACGACGTAGTTAAACTTTGAGGGTACTGTGATAGTCTACTGTAATATTAAGATAGTTGAGTTGCAGACGAAGTAAATTCATTTTTATAGCCTCTTACTGTAAATTATAAAGTGGAAAAGCATGAGCAAAGAAATTTTAAGCAAATAGGGGAATACTACTATTACTAACGAAAATAAGAATAAAAGTAGAAGCAAATAATATCTTTGTTAAAAATAAGCCTGGAATTCACTTCCAGCGCATGTATATCCCACCCACTATAAGCCTGCGTCCTTTAAGCCGACCCGTGAAAAAGCATCTCACTAGACCGTCATAGTGTGGGTCACCATACTGCATTATCCTTATTTGCATTGAGGATGCTGACCACCACTCTTGGATTTTGCTCATGCTTTCCATCAGGCAGAGCTGTCATTTTAACAGCTAAATATATTATTTCAATCACATACCAATTTTGGCCTGTGGAAGTTTATCCTCCTTCTTAATTTTCCTTATGAGGAAAATTATACGAGCTGTTTCTAGTACGCTCACAATAAACCATGTATTAGGAACGATTTAGTAACAAAGAGAATATTACACTCGATAACGGTAGGCGGCTTACAAACGAGCTACGTTAACGATGTGGGCTAAATGCGGTTAACTTGCCGATGTTATTTACTGTGCAACCGGCCTTATGGCATTATAGTGTTTATGCACTTAATTTGTTTTGTGTTTGTGTGTGTGATATTTATCGTTTACTATAAAAATTAGGATTTAGATACATAGATATAAAACTAGTTTTTGCCTACCTTGTAACGAATGGATACATACTATCAAAGTTAAATTGACTTATTGCAAATATATTAAAAGTAACTTAATTTTGGTGGTAATTCTGTTGTTGCGTCACTAAATCAGAATTCCTCCAAAGTCATCTTTTTTTTATTTTACTGAAGTGATTACCAATATATTATTTTTATGTATGTATTTAAATAATGTCTATTTCTAGTGAGACATATAATTTTAGGTAATATTTTACGTTCAGAACATCATATGACAGGAGGAAAACTAAAATAATTTTAGTGATTTGTAGTCTAGTTTAGAGACTTTTCGAACAAAAATTTAAAGTTGTAGAGAAATTTAAAAATATAATTTTATAATTATAGTAAGAGAAAGAAAACACACAGGACATCTAATTGATAAACCGCCTTCTGTAACACAAGAGTCACCATTCTTTGAGTTCCCTCCTATAGAAAGAGAAGAAGAGTACAGGGTCGCATTCTGCTTAACACAATAATTCTTAAGGCTATTTATATTAGTCTAAGGTATCACTCCGGTTGGTCTGGTTATTGTACCGAAACACGGGTAGGACAAAGTTTCAGCATACAACATTTAGTAAAAGCATCACAATGATTTTGATATTTTTGTTTTAATCTAGACAAAAATGAGAAAACGTCATGACATTTTCATTCCCTAATTTTCAATTGGTGAAAATTAGGGAATGGAAATGTTTGATGGCAAGCAATAGTAACATTATTTGTGAGTGATCATAAATTAAATAGAAAAATTTTGTGGTAACATCTCCCTCAACATTTTCTCTCTCTCTCTCTCTCTTTCAAATTAAAAATGTATACAATCTAATCACGAATTGACACAGTTGAAGCCAAAAATAATGAAAAAATATTGTAGAATGCAGCCCTTAATTCCATTAATCACTTAATTTTATTATGCAGCAAATAATTTGGAAATAATATTGCACCCAATATAGACGAAAGCGGTCTGAAAGCGGACATCACTAACGATGTGAGGAAAGTGGAGCACTATGCCAGTCGTTATTAAGTGTGCGGCTGGCTTTATTGAATTATCGCTGGTCTTGTTAATGTGTTTTGTTTTTGAAGGCAACATTCATTACTGTAAAACGTTTATAGCTACTACTTATAACTTGAGAATAGTTTTAATCGATTCTGTCAGAGAGTTTGGTGATTTCTCATAAATGAGCAACTCTTAACTATCAGACCCAGACTGTATGTCGCTTTTTATCAGATTGGCACATCGGTATTCACTGACTTCATTATTTTCTACAAACAGCCTCAACAGCTTCGTTTAACCCCTCGTACATGAGTAGATTTTAATTTTGGAAATGTATTTTTTTAAATAGTATTTATATTTTAATTTCCCTTATAAATATTTGAAGTTGGATACAAAAAGTTCTGCAAAAATTGTTAAATCCAATCGGTTACTCAATCATTTTTCAGCTTTCAATAAAATATTTAAATACTCTAATATTTAAAAAAAAATATTTTAACTGACTATCTTTTTATCACGTATCTTGAACGAACATCCCAACTTTTACTTATAGACGCGAAAATGAGTGAGTATTGTCGATGCTCCTTACCTTTAATATATGAATTTTAAATGAGTTATAAGGATAGTATACAGCACATCTGCTAGCATTGCCAGATTTTAGCATCGATGGAGATGAAAAATTAAGGACCAGTATAACCAAGAAAAAAATCTTGAATGCACCCCTGTTTCTTACTTATTATATTTGTTTGACTATTCAGAAGTTCCATAACACAAACAAAAAAGGATTAATTAAATTAACAGTTAGTATTTACTAATAAATTCAAAGAGGTAGGTGTGTGATGTCTAGGAATCTCTCTAAATAGCGATACAATAGGACAATATTGAGCTAAAGTAGTTTCTGTGACCCCTGTGCGCAAACAACCTCGATAAATAGTGCCACTCATGCCACTCAAGGGAACAATTTAGTTCTTCGCTAAAACTATTGAGTTAATTACTTCCGCCCACCTTTTTGTGATAGAAAGCAAACCTTGTATTTAGCAGTTTCACTAATTACTTTCTCTACCACTTTCTTTCCCAGTTTGTGTATTATTTTTATTGTTAACTATGTTAGCATTTAATAAATATTAAAAGCTGCCGATTCGAAACGAACTCTGGGAATAAATGTATTACTAAATTGAATATAATTTATTATTCAACATATAAAAGACATGTCTTCAGTTTTACGGCGAATCCTACGGCGCTAGATTTCCATGAGTAAAGTTTTAGATTTGTCTCTATTTACGAGCAAACTATTAAAATATTTCGGACATCCAACACACAACGCCACCTAGTCCCCAACAAAGCAAAGCCTGTAGTGTGGGTGCTAGACAACTGATGCAAATACCTATATACTTTTTGTTTATAAATACATACGTGCGTACATATTAAGCATAGAAAAACTCAAACTCCAAAACAAATATTTGCAGATTATACAAACATTTGATCCGAACCCGGAGTCGAACCCGAGACCATTACCTTTTAGCATTCGTTACTGCTGTTTCGGCGGTTGTGCATTAAATTAGTTTGATGATTTTTACCTATTTCGCATCTGATCCTGGTAAATAAACTTGCAACGAGATTCTAAAAACTTTGCATTTATCAATGTTTATGTTGTATTTTACCAATCAATTGTCACCCTAAGGAATGCTAAGCGAAGCAACATAGATCTGATGAATATAGGTAAATATAAGTAAATTAGCTGACCCAGCAAATTTAGTTTCGCCATAAAAATAAAAAATAATATTTAGAAGTGGGTCAGCTTAATCATTTAGGGATATGAAAAATAGATGTTGGCCTCAGACCAACAGATTCTTAGACCTAACCATTTGCATACAAAATTTCATAAAATAGGTCCAGCCATTTCGGAGGATTTTGGTAATAAACACTACGACACGAGAATTTTATTATTCTTCACCATTTCATCACGAAATTTTTATATTAGACTAAAAGAAATTAGAACCATATCACTTTATTGAGTATTAAATAGCATTTAGTGACGCTTACTACCATCAAAAAAAATATTAATTACGCTCTGAATTCAACCACTGAAGGGTCAATAATTTTTAATTATATTACCAACAATATTAAAACACTTGTATCCACGATATAGCTTCTAAATAGTTTTACAAACTACATAAACCTCAGCTGCGTAACCTTCATAAGCAATATTAATTCAAAATTATTTTGTGTTGATAATCCTTTGCACGCAATTAATTAGTTTTGTTTTCCTATTATGTAAAAATATTGAACGCAAATTAGTTTACTGTCGGTGGTTATATGTTTTAGAACACTTCATTTCTGATCAGATATTGTCAGTAACTTAAAGAAAATAATAATCTACAATATTTTGCTCTTGTTAAAAATATAGTGACTTCAATATACAGGGCAACAAAAATATACTGCAGCGCCATCTACCAAAGACACACCGAACTATGGAGTTACTGCTTATCCTGTATCGTGATATAGAAATTCTCGCAGCTGATGGGCAGCGGTCCGCAAGATATGATCAACTCGTCTTTTCAGATGATCCTCCCTTTGGGTTGGAGGGACATGATCCCCTTCCATCACAAAGCTATAAAATTATCGATTTCATGCAACCCAACGTTAAAAATTCATTTTTTTCTGAAAAATCTATGTAACCCACGACCTACAGTGATTGGTGAAGTGGTACAGTGATTTGAAGTGGTACTTACTGGTATTTTTTTATGTACGGTGCGGCCAAAATAACTCTACTCTGCCTGATGGAAAGCATAAGCAGAATCCAAGAGTGGTGGTCACCATACTCATTACAAATGCAGTCAATGCAACGCAGCATGGTGACCCACACAATGGCGGCCTAATATAGGAACGCTGTTATTTCACCTTGATTTTTGTGCAAGGGAAGTACAGCCCTGGTCGAGCCGGCCCATTCGTGCTGAAATCATATGCCCATCTGCGTGGCTATATTACTGTTACACTCTCTATAAATGAGCCTGTTTGCAGAGTGATACCATAGCCTCACAGCAAATCACCCATGAATAAGGAGAGAGGGGCACAAAAAACAATAATGCGCTTATGATTCTCGAGTAGTAGTTGTCCTTGAGTGGCGATAATCATTCCATTTCCATGGAATGATTATCGCTATTCCATAGCTTCCATTAAATGGCCCGTACACTAGTTTACCCCACCGTTAAACAGATATAATAAAACAATATATACATCGCATTTTCCCCAATAGATCTAAATGCCATTAAATTGGACACAAATCGCCTTATTGTCTGTTATATGTAATTACAATAACAGGTTTATAGTTTTGGTTCCTTTACAATTGAATGCTAATTGAGCGTCCGGATACCTTTTTTGTTCCTCCGGGAGGTCGTTAGAGGTACCTCTTTACAAAGTTAGTCTGGAGACTTTTTAAAAATTTGTTGCAAACCTATTTTACTGCGAAAACTATTGAAATATTCGTCGTAACTTTGTCGATATACAAAGTGGTGCTTATAGTAAATAAAAATCTGATAAAGTTTTCAAATAGCTTTAATTGTACTTAGAGAAAGTTATTGTATGTTGCTTTGAGTTATAGACATAACATTTTGGGATACTTATTTATGATTATAATTTTTAAGAATAATGGTCTCGCCTTACTTTTCTTCATGTATAATTATAATAAATATTATATATAGAAGCACTAACAAAGGAATTTAGAAAATGCTAATGCTAATATGCTGTCGTAATATATGGGATGAAAATATCTTCTTCAGCGCGAGCAAAGTCAAAAAATAATGTGTAATAGACATCGATTAATCTAGATCATGGTTTGGATATTCTAAATATTTCTACGACATAACGTAAACGGTTCTTGGAATTTCCCATCATTATAACTCATCAACAGCCTTTAACAGCTTTCACTGCTAAACTTACACCATTGCTTAGGAAGAGAAGAAGAATGGGGAAAAGAAATGAGATATTTTATATTAATCTGTTTAGACGGGTTAGTGTGAAGTTTGTTATAAGTTGTTCTTTTCTTTGTAGTGAAATTGTCTAACGTAGTTCGCCACCTTACGTCCAGGGGTTGAATAGGGATACACTTTATGTTCGTTATTCGTCACTAACCGAATAACTTACTATTTTGATTTAGCAATAAATAATATTCAAGTATTTAAAAAAATACTAAGACTACTTCAAGGATGATGATGATGAAATGCGAGTTTTCTTACTACACTCAACCTTGTTCATAGCTAAGAGCGACGTAATATGTCGTATAACGAGGCGTGATGACTGTGGCCCTGTGCTGCCCGCATCAAACGGCTTCCAGCGACCTTCAATCAGGTCTTAGGACAACCTTGTGGAGGGGCCTAACAACGATAATGTAATGAGATATATACTAAACGAATGCAAAGTAAGTTGTGTTAGTAAGATTTAGAGCAAAATAATTTCTGATTTCATTTAATTTAAGTCATTACAGACTGCCTCGGTGGTGCGGTGGTTACGTATGCGACTGCTCTACTTATGTATTGAGTTCAATTCCCAGGTTGGACCAAAAGTTTGTATGATCTGTAAATGTTTGTTTCAGAGTTTGAAACTTTTAGATGGATAAAACGTATGTATTTACAAATAACAAGTATATAAGTGTTTATACCAGTAACGTATAATATAAGCTCTGCTTAGCTTGCCACTAGATGGCGTTGCGTGTTAGACGTTCCAAAGTATTTATAATAAATAAGTTTGCTTCAATTAATCTTCAAAATATGTTTCTATGAAAGCACCACGTTAAGGAGAATAATTAATATAAGTGATCCAAATTGTGCGGAAATAATAAACTATCTTTAAAGTATAGTCTCAATTTTCTAGTATTCTGCAAAATATCGGGGGATATAAAGTTATAGTTATCAGCTCAGAATGCTTCGTTAGATGGTGGTATAAATTATGAAGTTATATTTACGTGCTAACTTGCGGCCCTGGCTCGGAAATCTCGTGTCCGATTGAATTCTAACTGAACACTGTCTTTTATTTATACAAGGAGCATAACAATTACTGAATTCGGTTAATTATATTATATTTGAATATTATCACTTAGGGGCAAGGATGGTTTTATAGGGGAAAAAACGGAGAAATTATCAGGGAAATAGTAAAAACAACACTTATTTATTTCTTGTATTGAACTGCGATAAGCGAATAATTTTCAATAGACCGAAGTCTGTCGGGGCAATCACTATATAAAATTTCCAAAGTGATAACGATCGAATTTTTTCAAATATTTGCGATTGTACATTTTACTTAGATTTATTTAGTTCTAGTAGACTTTATTTCATTCTAATTTCACGATCACTTTCTTAGCAATTCAATTAAAATCAAGAGTAACGAAGAAATATGTTAAGTTAAAACAGCCCAGCCAGAGTGACAATATTCATAATGTACACAAAATTATATAAATCTATTTCAGTAAATCATAACCATTCATACAAGATAGACGAGTTATATATTATTAGGTAAACGTCTTGCATTAGTTAGTTGCTTTATGCGGGTAATCTCGAGTAAAGAGAGTGCCCAGTGATCATTACACTGCAAATAGAGTAGCTTACTTAGTTACAAGGTAGTGAGTTGGCTCCTGAAACACTTTGAATAAATAATTTAAAGGCACTAGAATACGAATAAGGTGCCTTTTATTAAATTTTGAACATATAGCAGACTCTAAAAGAAAGTAAATTTATTTTACTGGAGAATTATAATCTTTTATATTTTTTTTATTTTTTACATTTTTTACATTGAGTCGTACGTAATTTTCTTAGCCTTTGTTTTTCCCAAGATTATTTGTGTTCAAGTAGTTCAACCGGTTTTACTTGAATATCAGTTTATTCCACGAAGCGACGGCATTGGACCTCCGCAACCCAGAGCGTCAATTGAATTTGAAGTTGAACTAGTTGTCAGTATATTTAAGGGCACAGATTTGCCAATAACGATATTTGAACATTAAACATAACGACAGACTCATAATGTTTAATGTTCAAATATGTACGGTTTATGTTCGTTCTAACTAGGAAGCTTCTTTAGTTTTTTTTTTCATTCTGCATCTCCCATAAGAGCGTTTGATACCATAATAGGCAGAGCCTGTACTATGGCTATCAAACTACTAATAAATATAATTATATATTTCTGAATACCTACTTACATAATATAGATAAGTTACCGAACACCGAACAAATTATCATACTCATAAAACAATTATTTATCCTGGCTGAGAATCAAATCCATGGCTTCTGTCTTAGGATCACGGTCACTAACCGCTATACCAAGAGGCCCGTTTATCAGTAAACTTTTGTTAGTTCATCGTCATTGACTGCCTTGATGATCCATTAATAGTGTATGCGACTGCTGTAGTTGAGATCTCGGGTTTGATTCCCTAGTCGGACCAAATATAAGTATGATCTGTAAAATATAAATATAATATGTGTGTATTTGCAGTCAAAGAATAATGTATTTAAGTATTAATGTAATTAGGTATTAATGTATTTAAGTATTTTGCAACTAAGTATTTAAGTATCGATGTATTTTTATCACTGGTCTAGTCCCTATAATACAAGCTCTGCTAAGTTTTGGAATAGATGGCATTGTGAGTTAGATGTCCGAAATATTTATTCATTTATTTACTATTTATCATCATCTTAGCTGAAAGATGTCTACGACTCTCATAGAAAACAGAATTTTCTCCCTTAGTCTTTTCATACGTCACCCAAATAATGAACAGGGGTGGTGAAAGTCCGTATTATTAATCAGTAACACTTGGATTAATACTTAGGATATTTAATAATATAAGGGAAACTTAACGAAAAAAACCGGAATAAAAGCAAGAATAGCTTGCTGATAATCTAATTGGAAATTACAAGAGGACGAGAAAGATAGCTAATTCTTCTTCATTTGTTCAAATATGAGGCTATGATAACAAAAACTTGTCTCAAACTAGAGTCAATGAATTTCCTTCCTCGAATTTATCTTTTTCAAAGCAAATGCAAAAATCAATATTACGCTGCATAGAAGTTCATTAGTGTCTCTTCGTAGAGTATAAACTAATAAAGAAAGAATTGCAACATGAATCCCTGGCAACGTCACTAATGGCGTATTATTTTTTCAACGGATAAGCCTGAAAATATATATAGCAGTGTTTTATAACAAACTACAATTATTTTTTGCATATATATGAGCCTGACAAAGTAACTCATTTAGTCTAATGGAAAGCATGAGCCAAGAGTGGAGATTTGAATTTTAAATATTGTTGGGTTTGGTATTGAGTTCTTGGGCGGGCAAGTTGTTCGAGAGGGTGCTCTCTGCCTGCATTGTCTGGCATATAAGCGAGGTGAACCCCGACTTCGAGCCAGACGCCCAATTCGAGTTCCGGGAGGGGCATTCGACTGTCGATGCCGTGACGCACCTGAGGGCCGTGATCGAGGAGGCACTGAGCCGTGGCGGCGTTGTGTTGGCAGTGTCGTAAGACATCGACAACGCTTTTAATAGTCTGCCATTCAGCTGCATTAGGGTAGCACTCAAGTACCATGGGGTTCCAGAGTACCTGAGGCAGCTGGTGGCAGACTATTTAGTGTACAAGGACCTAGAGTGCACCTTGGCCGGAACACTCGGTGGGATTTGGAGGCGGCAGTGCTCGCCGAAGTTTATCGACGGGTTGCTGAATTCCGCATGGAAAGTGGTATTCGCCTTCCGCCCAAAGAGGTACGAGTGGGCAGGGCGGCAGCACGGGGCCCTTTCCTTCCGACTGACGCAGGTGCTTTTCGGGAACAGTTGTTTCGGGAAGTACCTGCACTCGGTCGCCAGGAGGGAATTTAGTCCCACCTGACACCACTGCGACTACAGTGAGGACTCAGCCCAGCACACGCTGGCGGCATGCCCCGCTTCGGTGCCGCAGCGTCGGGCCCTCACTGCAGTCATCTGAGGAGATCTCTCGCTACCGGCCGTACCGGTCGTACGCTCTATGGTCGGTGGTGAGAGCAGCTTCACCGCGGTCGTGACCTTCTGCGAGGAAGTAATCTCGCAGAAAAAGGCAGCGGAGAAGGCACGGGAGGACGATCTCGACTCGGACCCGCTGCTAGGCACCTCTGATTGTGGCCGTAGATGGTGTGGACGGGTTTTCCCCTCCATCCACTTCAGAGGCCAGCTGCGAGGAGGCGACGTTATGCGTGTACCGTACGTCGCCTAAATGGAGAGTTTTAACAGCAAATGGTGCCCGCTTTAGTGCGGGCAGGGGCTGGGAGGCGTTCGGATGGTAAGAAAGCGGTTCCCGGATTCCTCCCGTCTCAGGCTCAGAGTGGCACACCGTGTGTTTTAAGCGGTTTGATTCCGACACACCGCTTCATCGCAAGCCCCGGTGGGGTGAAGGTCCGAGGGGGTTTCCACACGTAAAAAAAAGAAATGGTATTGAGTTGTTGGGTTGGGTACTGGCAAGACCAAGTTGTGGCTGCGTAATCCTGCAGTTAGGTGTTTTTAGGCATTAATACTATAATAATAGCTTTATTTTGGAAATAGGTTCATATCGTGATGTATACAAAAGACCTTAAAACTATGTTAGTAATTGACATAAATAATTAATTGAAAGACTGTCATCTCTTTCTGCATTTACAGCCAGCAGATGGTAAGGACAACCACGTATCCTCTGCAGCTACTCGCTTTCGCCTTTGCATTATTATATTGAACCCGAAAGGCACTAATGGTCTGTTATTAATTATGTATCACGTCCATATGAAATTGTAATAATAGAAAATAAAAACAATCTCATTTTTCATTATCTAAAGAGAAATTATGTATTAAACTTTCGAAATTATTGTGGGAGTGTTAAATATTTTCATGAAAAATATCGCTAATCAACTAGAAGCACACCTCACAAAAAACTTTCAAAATTGTTGTGGGAGTATAAAATATTTAAATATTTTCATGAAAAAATTCGTTAATCAACTAGAAGCACACCTTATAATAAGTCCACTTGCTAATACTAGGTACGGAACAGCATTTACTAACACTAATGGATTTCAATTAACAGTTTTATACTCTTTAGATACTATAAATATATAATAATATAAGCCAACTAATAAGCATCAAAGAAACGCTTTTAAATCCTAAACAACATATAGTAAGTTTAATACAAATAATTATAAAAGAGAAAAAATAATAATGACTGCACGGTTGGCCTAGTGGTTTAAGCGGTTGAAGTGCAAATTTTTACTGCGCCAAGTGTGGTGGGTTCAAATCCAAGGTTCATGAATGTGACAACACTTTGTGTGATTCAAAAATGGCTGTTTTGAGTCTAGGTGTTCTTTGTTTAATTTACACTTATGTTTGTAAGGTCCCACGCGGTACAGGATATATATTCCTTGTTACGGTATGCGATATGCGGGAGTTGTTTTTTTAATAAAGAAAAGAAAACATCCTGTTATCTCAAATAGAGTCTGCTATAATTATCAGACTGATAAATATACTTACTATATGATTATATATAGATAAATTACACCCAGACACGAAACAATTACTGATGTTGATCATACCAAAATGTATTCTAGCTAGGAATCGAACCCATGACCTTCGGTTTAGCAGTCAGAACCATTTAAATAACACGACACAGCTCGCCAAATTATTCTAAATACACATATCATTATCATAGTTAAATTGCACCTAAACACAGAACGAAATGCCGTAATCATTACACGATCATTTAACCTGTGCGGGAGTGGAACATACGACCTATTAACCTTTTGCTTAAGAGTCACGCCCATTAACCACTAGAGTAATAAAATAATAAACGTAATTAATATGTGTCTTAACTGTGTTCATTCATTTCAAAACTTGAGGACGATAATATACTACTGCAAGTACATACAAATTGTCAATATTATATTACTAAAATGTTCTTGAATCCCACAAGTCATAAGTGCAAAGCTATTTAAACATGAAGCCGCGATAACATTCATAAATTTTACAACTCGCCTCCCTAACGATCCAAACTCACCGAGTCTTTAACTGAACCCAATGAAGTGTACCTAATGTCATGTTAATGCTGCGACCACCCAAAAAACTTATTTATTATACTGTTTTGTAGAGTTATACGTATATTTTGATGTAAAGTATTATATTTTGGTAATAGAACTAGAATTACTTTTATATACATATAACATAGTATAGGTAATTTTTTAATAATTATAATCGTAATTTTCATCATATTTTTTCTGGTCTGTATAGGGATTTTGGCTAACTTTTCATTCATTGGATGTCAACATTCTTTAGGCCTTGAATCATTTTAGTACAACTTGCCTTGCAGAAAGCAGATTTAGCGGGTCAGATGTAGAATGAATTCAAAGTCTTTACTATTATTCACAGTGCAAAGTAACAGGCGGGATCATCAGTAACGGAGTTTGGGTGTTTTCTATGTATAATATGCATATGTTTGCAAAAAAAAGTATAAATGTATGTATGTCAGTTATCTAGTAACCACAGTACAAGCTCTGCTTAGTTTTGAGTCTAGATAGCGTGGTGTGTCTGATGTCCGAAACATTTATTTATATTTGTCTTTAGATAAGTATAATATTAGTTAGTTTTTTAAATACGTGGGCTGTTCCAAAAATAGTGGAATGAAAAATAGAATATAAAAAGGTTTATTTACAGCTTTTCAAAATATGCCCCCAATCCCATTGCACTTTAGCATTCGGGTAAATCTGCTTTCGAAACATTCAACGTGGGATAATCACGCTTCTTTTTTTGTAACATAGATTTCAAACAAGCAGACGTATCGCCTGACGGTAAGCGATTACCGCCGCTCATGGACAGCCGCAACACCAGAGGCTTCACGAGTGCGTTGCCGGCCTATTAAGATGGAGTTCGCTCTTTTCTTGAAGGTTTGAAAGTTTTTCGGTACAAATGGACGGGCTTGAACGAAGTGATACCATGGCCTCACAGAAAACCGTGTAAAACAACGCTTGCTCTGTGTTTTACCGAGTTAGTGAGGATACCGAAGCAATCCATTTTTGAGGCCAAATCGTCCTCTTCAAACATCCGTTGCGAGGATTGCAGCTTCATGAGAGGTACGTAGTTATATCCATATTTCTCGGTTGTAACAATATAGGATATGTTTAGCGAAGTTCCTCTTTTTTCTAACCTTTTGAACAACTGTTTACCCGACTGCGAAAGTAGGAGGGTTATATTTTTCGAGGGAATGTATGTATGTGTATTTCTTTGGCATGCCCTAGAGCCTTATTGGCTTATCGTATTTATGTGCGAGTGGTGTCAATAGATTTGTCTTAGATGTGAGAGTGTGTCTGGGTAAATCAAAAGTAATCTCTATATATATACATATATACATATATGTTTTATATATGATATTGATGCAGTCGGGTTTTATTTTTTCAATAATGCATATCTTGTCTAACATGAATTTGCATTTGCTTTATCACGGCGGCATTTTTGCTCATCGATGAGAGAATAGTGATAATCTTTAAACATATTAAAAAGAAAGTGATTTTTATGAAGGACGTTTGTGTAAAAATTACTTTTTAATTCAAAATCATTTTATGAAAGAAGAGATTGTGTTTGTCCTGTTGCTATCAATTTTCGGAGCAACCGAGGTATTTGTTAATAATTACAATCATATAATCGTGATTTTAAGTTTCACTTCGTTGTGTAGGATTAGTAGTGACTAAATTTTCGTTTTTCTTAGTAAGGTGACATCGAGAAATACTTTTATTTGTATATAAAAGTCACTGCAGCTATACTAAATCACAAGAGATTTACAGTTTTAATGTATACATGTGATTGCTATCTGTAGAAAATCATCGCAAAACGTATTTATCTTACTTGAAAATAGCTCGTGTTAGTACTTTTATGCATGACTTTTTTAGTTTTTCTTTTAATTTATGTTTACGGTTTTATCTTTTCATATTGCTTAGCTTACATAATAAAATATTTAGTGGATGACAGAGATTTGCTTTGTATTTTTATTTTAGTGCATTTATAAATTTAAAGAAAAAATCTTAGGCACATTTTAGGGTTATGTGAAGACCGAAGAGAGGGGGAGGATACCATAATCCTGGACTCAGGTCACCTGATGTACTTCCGCGAGGGAGATCAACGATCCTAAGGTGGCGTGGGGTTTCTGGTAAACAAGTCGCTTTCTGGCAACGTTGTGGAAATTTCCAATGTGTCGAACAGGGTAGCGTACCTCATTGTCAAGCTTACCGAGAGGTATAGCCTCAAGGTAATACAAGTATACGCACCGACCTCGGCTCACTCGGATGATGAGGTGGAGGATATGTTCGATGACATATCGAAGGCCCTCCACTGCACTACTAAAACCCACTACAATGTTGTTATGGGTGACTTCAATGCCAAAGTGGGAGTACAAACCTGGGGCGAATCGGTAAAAGGATCCCATGGATTTGGAAACAGGAATCATAGCGGGCAAATGCTCATCAACTTTCTCGAGCGGGAGGGGCTGTTTTTGATGAACTCATTTTTCGAGAAGCGGCCCCAAAGAAAGTGGACGTGGAAAAGCCCCGACGCTATGACCAAAAATGATATCGATTTCATCATGACGGACAGGAAGCACATATCCAGAGACGTCTCAGTGCTCAATAGGTTTAACACCGGTAGTGATCACCGACTAGTCCGAGGTTCTCTGAATGTCAACTTCAAGGCTGAACGTGTCCGCATGATGAAACCCAGGCTCTGACCAACCCTGCTTAAAGTCGAGTTGGGATCTGAAAAATTCCAGTCAAATCTGGAAAACCGATTTATTGCCATGGAAACCACAGGAGACGTAAACTAGAACCTTGAAAATGTGGTTCGAATCCTCAGGAGTGAAGGTACGAAATTTCGTCAAATGCAGCGTACAGGCACGAAGTCGAAACTTTCAGAGAGGATACTAGGGTTAATGAAGGAAAGACGTGAGAACCCGCCAGTCACTTCATCGGCAAAGCGGACTCTAAACCGAGAGATTAGTAAGCGTGTACGACACGACCTCCGATGCGCCAACACTCTTTTGATTAAAAGAACAATCGAGCAGAATCGGGGGTCAAAAGTGTTTGTGAAATCTCTTGGAAGAAGCCATTTGACGAAGCTGACCACAGTAAGCGGAGAAGTCGTTGCTTCCAAGCTGACTGTCCTTTCGGAAGAAGAAAGCTTCTATGGCGAATGGAAAAGCCCCTGGAGAGGATGGCGTTACTACAAAGCTGTTAAAGGCTGGAGGTAAACCCGTATTAAAGGCACTCTAAAAGCTTTTCAACGCTGTCCTGTTCGAAGGGAGGACTTCAGAGGCGTGGAGTAAGAGTGTGGTCGTCCTGTTCTTCAAAAATGGAAATAAAACCATGTTGAAGAACTATCGGCCCATTTCCCTCCTGAGCCACGTCTATAAGCTGTTTTCAAGCCACCGGAGCAGGCTGGGTTCCGGAGCGGATATGGCACCATAGACCACATCCACACAGTGCGGCAGATAATACAGAAGACCGAAGAGTATAATCAGCCCCTGTGTCTAGCATTTGTGGACTATGAAAAGGCCTTTGACTCGATCGAGATCTGATCTGTTCTGGAGTCCCTGCAGCGTTGTCAAGTAGATTGGCGGTACATCCAAGTGTTGAGATGTCTCTACAAAGCCGCCACTATGTCCGTCCAAGTACAGGATCAGCATACAAGACCCATAACATTGCATCGAGGAGTGAGACAAGGGGACGTTATATCCCTGAAATGGTTTACTAATGCAATGGAGGACTTGTTTAAGACGCTGCACTGGAAAAGGCGCGGTATCAACATTAATGGCAAATACATCTCTCACTTGCGATTTGCAGATGACATCGTCATCATGGCAGAAACGCTGCAGGACCTACAACAGATGCTGAGAGACCTGGCTGACTCGTCTGTGCGCATCGGCCTACGGATGAACTTCGACAAGACCAAAGTCATGTTCAATGAACATGTACTACCAGAACCGGTTGCGGTACACGGTGCCGTTCTCGAAGTTGTTTAAAAATATGTATACCTCGGGCAGGCTTTGCCGGTAAGGTAGAAACAGCTTAGAGGACGAGGTGAACAGAAGAATCCAGCTAGGTTGGGCAGCGTTTGGGAAACTTCGTCGGGTCTTCTCATCATCGATCCCACAGTGCCTAAAAACGAATGTCTTCAATGCGTGCGTCCTACCCGTAATGACATACGGAGCCGAAACGTGGACACTTACGGTTCGACTGGTCCATAAGTTTAAAGTCGCTCAGCGTGCAATGGAGAGGTATATGCTCGGCGTTTCTATAAGGGATCGCATAAGAAACGAGGTGATCCGACAAAGAACCAGGGTCATCGACATAGCCCACAGGATTAGCAAGCTGAAGTGCCAGTGGGCTGGCCACATTTGCCGAAGAACCAATAACCGTGGGGGTAAACGAGTTCTTGAGTGGAGACCGCGTCTCGGCAAACGTAGTGTGGGACGGTGGAGCGATGATTTGCGCAAGATGGCTGGCAGGAGTTGGATGCGAGAAGCCATAGATCGAACTAAGTGGCCTGAAATTGGAGAGGCCTATGTCCAGCAGTGGACTGCGATAGGCTGATGATGAAGAAAAGATGTATTCAAATTTAAATTATAAGAAAAATAGTTTCAGTTCAAGAGGATTTTTTTCAAAACTCAGCCTTATTTTGACTAAAGATGCCATTTTAGATTTCGAATCATTAAACTATAAAAATAGTAACTTAGTTGAAATAATTTTGCTCGAAGCTACGAAACTGTTCAATAAGTATAAGGAAGTCGACTTCCTTACAATTTAGCTACGTTTCTCTCAAAGCGATCTCTAATTGGCCATCAGTCGTGTACCATGGAACATCTGGGAAATTAGGCCAACGTACAAAAAGGGCCACCCATCGATAAAACGCAGGCGCTGTGAATGAAAAACAGTAGCAACCATGGAAAAAAATACAAAACGAAAATATAATTCGTGGTGGCATTTACACGGCACGATTTTCATCCTTTATTTGTAAGCACTATGTAACACTATGTACGATTTTATAACGGCATGGGTTTTCTTAAAAGAAGCTTTATAATATATAATAATGTGTGTTTGTTTTTATATTTTGGACTTTTTCTTGTACAAATACATGTTTGTATACGATAGATACGAACCCTTTTTTTGCAAACGACATAAGCAGAAATCTCTTTTTACTTATCCGATTATAAAATGCTGCGACAAATTTAATTTCTACTTCAATATTAATTATTTTAAATAATTTGATTACTGAATTTAAAAGTCAAGAGTCAAGTCAAAGTCAAAATATGTATAGAAAATAATAATAATAGACCCTCTGGACAAGAATTTCGTAAAAGTTGAAAAGGAAAATCAATGAAATATTTGAAATTATTTCATGAGAGTCGACATGTAAAGTATTGATTCGGTGATCGATATTACATCTGTTCACGGATTGATAGCCAAGAGCCTCGACCTTATATTAAAATCTGCTGCAGAAGGTAGTCGCAGTGGTCATATACGCTTCTACTGGGTCACCGAGGCAGTTATCATTTATTTCAGTCCATTGTACTGCACTGTAAATTATTCGTAGACGATAACGTATTTTATTCCATCTTACCTTAAAAAATCGTGTCGTTATCGTTGCTTAAAATTAAAATTGATTTATCTAACCATATTCAACGTTATTTTCGAGACCGAAGTTCCCTGTTGAATGCAAGCCTGTCAGTTTTGAAAAAGCGCACTGGCTGAATAGAAACGTCAGTTATAATAAAAAGTATAAAAGGGTTGCTGGTTTTTGTATCAGAAAAATATAACAAAAAAGATGAATATATTTTTTATTTAAAAAACATAATATGATTTATTTCTTGACTTGTTTTCAAAACAAAATAGTAAGAATTACTATCATAAATATAAGAGAAACATCTACTTGTAATTTTAATCTATTAAATTAGCATTCAAAATACAGTAACCTTGAGTGGCGTTGCTAACATTGATCTTAGGTAACATAAGTCGTAGTCTAGTTGACATCCAAGCAGGTTCCGCTAAGATGTAATAAGTTCATAAAATAATTTTAAGTATAGCTAAACATAGATGTAAATGTGATATTTGTGTGCAGGTGTGTATGCGGGAGTTTGAGTGTGTGTGTGTGTGTGTGTATGTCTGTGTGTGTGTGTTGTGCGTGTGTGTGCGTGTGTGTGTATGTGTGTGTGTGTGTTTGTGTATTATATGCGGTTACAAAAAGAGACTGCAAAAGGTTCATGATGATGAATTGGTTCTTTGTATCAACAGTAGTATATGTTGCTGAAAAGAACCATTATAATCGTAATAGACAAGTTTAACGCGTTATTTAAAACCTTAACATATTACGTCTCTTTTATTAAATCCTTAACTTAAGAAACAGGAAAATATATAAAGAAAAAATGCGCCATTCAGTGAGTTGGTGGCATCATCTGTCATGCTAAACCATGAATTACTGACTTTATACGTACATTGTGTACATCAAGTATGAAACATTCATCACTATGAGTGACGAGTGACGTATATCTATATTAATATTCATTTTACTGTGAAATATAATATACATTTCTTTTGTAGCATAAAAACTTCGGGATATCTCAATATTTCGTTGCAAATTGAGATACGAATTTCAGCCCATAAAGCCTTAAGAATAGGTCGCATACTGCTTAAAATCATTCTATGTAACGTCTTGGAAATGGCAGGGGGATCACTCGGTGTAAGGTACTATTGCCCCAAAATTTTTTGAAAAGCGCATATTTTGTAGGAAATATATACTCTTAAAAAATAAATCTCTGTAACCCACCAGATTTGTGTCAAAACATTTGTTTCAGACACAGACAAATTGGCTGACATTTTAAGGGTTCATATAGTAAATTTAATTTGATAGTGAGCTTTAAGGTTGATATTTAGACATTTACATGTTGTCAATATTTACAAAACATGTTGTCAAGGTACAGAACTTACTTTTGTCACAGATTCTTGAATACCAGAAGCGCCTCAGGCGCAACTATAATATGACGCCTTTCTTTTTAAAACTGCTGATCTAGGAGTATATAATAGCAAACCATATTAAGAAAGTATAATATCATAATAATCAGAAAAAAGTAATGATTTGACAAACTAGGATAGGGTAGGATAAGTCTACTACAATACAATTGAACTTCAATTTTGATAATTATATTACAAAATATATTTTTAACTACTTTAACTCAAGTTTAAATTGAATTCGAGACAGGTCAGAGCACTAGAGCATGAACAAGGCTCTGAATTAGAGTCGCCCAGCTAGAAAATTACCTTCATTGTTGGTGAGTGTTAAGAGTCACCAGTAACTTCTTGTCAACGCGGGACATGTCCTTCCAAGCTTTGCCTTATCTCTTTGAGCCCATTGTCATTACGGTTCATCTAGTAGATAGTCATCAGAAGTCAATTTTGCATTTGAGTCAAGGCATTGTCTGATCTTATTGTTTTTGTTGTTCAAAGAAGAATCGTGTAAATAAACAAGAAGCTTCCTATATTAAATTTTTTGATCCTATTGTATATTACAATTATTCATATGTACACACATACTTGTACACAGCCAAAGCAAATATGGGATATATCAAAATGAGTTATATTTTCAGGGGATTCGTGAATGTATTTCACCTTATTTAGTCAGATAATCTAGGTGATAACAATATTAGCTTTCGTTGCTGTCCTCTGCCGCTATATGCTGCAGAGTTTGGTCTTGCAGTTAATTTAAATAAGAGGAGAAAGCAATGACACAAAAGAAATATTCCTTAAATGGATAGATCATGTAATAAAAGCGAGCCTAAATACCTGTTACTCGAATTAGATATTTCAAAAGAGCCCAGAAATTTTGAGCTCTTCAAATAATTGAACATATATTGGTTTCAAATCCAATATATGTTCAATATAAGATTACGGTTTCATTAGTAGTGATTCGAATAGGTAATGCTAAACAACGTGTAAACTTGTTTCATTTATTTTCTCGGTTGTCGGCAGTTGATGGAACCTGTTGTAATACAATATAGAATTAAAATCATACATCAATTCTAGAATGTAGCAAGTAAACTTCTTTAAAAATTGTGCTACAAAATATAAAGAGGATTTCTGAGATTCAAATAAAAATGTTGAACATTAGCGCATTAAAAAAAAGCAAAAGGTACGTTGTGGGTAGTTGTGACAGCAACATTAAATTTAAAGTCTCTGCAGTTTAATTTAATTTAATAATATAAGTAACTATTTATAAACATTCTCATTTAACGATTTTCATGAGAATATAAAGCACCTACCAGTAAAGTGTTAACTCCTTTCAAGCAAACCTATTTTAGAAGATACACACAGCAAACACTTCTAACATTCAAAATGAACACAATGAAGGATTCATTTGCTACAATTATGGCTGGTATTGAGGAGCGCATGACTGCTTTCGAGTTGGAGCTGAAGAAGACTGCTAAAAGCACTAGCACACCAACCCTGGCGACGCTCGCTTTGGATTTTGAGGGTTTCAAAGCCTTTGTGATCAGTACTATTTCTGGCTTTCGGTGTCAAATTGAGCTCTTGGCTCATAAGGTGGACACCATGGAGATGCGTACACGTCGTAAAATGTTGCTTTTGCATGGAATACCCGAGGACAAGGATGAAGACCCAGTCCAATCAGTTGTCAGTGTTGTGACGGGTCATCTTGGGTTGAACGAATTCTCGAAGACGGATATATGGAGATGCCACAGAATGGGAAGACATGTAGGTTCCAAAAAACCTAGACCCATATTGGTCAAGCTGCAACTTGTGTCTGTACGTGGCAAGTTGTGGTTAGCTAAGATCAAATTGAAGGGATCTGGTATCACTTTGTCCGAGTTCATCACTAAGACTAGGCACGAAGTCTTCATGGCTGCACGTGAGCGGTTTGGTGTCTCGAAGTGTTGGACACGAGAAGGACACATATATGTTCTCGACCCCAATGGGACGCGGCACCGCTTAGACTCGCTTGGTGAGCTCAATCGTCTGGATCTCACACAGAAGGCGGCTCCAGTCGAAAGGGTTGCAATGAAACCGAGACGTGCTGGAAACAAAAAATAAAGTCTGCGTTGCTTCTGCTGTGATTGTTGCATTACGTCCAGGTATTATTGTATAGTTTCATATTGTAGTTAGTATTCATACTTTTCTTTATACTCAATCATACTGTACCCTCCTTATTCTTTAAACTTTAAATTCAAATTTTAATAATTTAATAATACCTCAACTTTAAAAATAATATCTGTTTACAGTTTATACCTTTCAAACTTGACATATCACTGACAGACTAAAAAGTACAACAGCAGTCGATGCGTTCACGCAACACGCGGTCGATATTCTCGTTGCTTTTTAATTTTTATAAGTCATGTAAATTTTAGTAAGTTTTTTCTTGAAATAACATTCATCAATGTTCGCATGTTGTTATTTCGTTGTGTATCATGGTTATTTTATTTTTTATTTTTTATTTCTATATTTTTCCTTTTAAAGCTTTCATATTTTTCTATTCTGCGATTAAAATGAAATTGTATTATTTTAGTAACACAACTGGTGGTTAGAAAGAGATTAAAGGACAAAAAAGTAAAGTGATCACATTTAACAGTATTGTATTTATCTAGATATATTTACATATATTATTTAAAAAGAGTTTACATTTTAATGATTAACTTAGGTATCAACAGTGACGATGATAGTTTTCAATCGGCTAGTAGTCGTAACGACAGTTTTGTAAGTATTCCTTCACTCTCAGACACAATAAAAGCCCAATTTTCTGATGTGGTCAGGAATTTTAATGTAGTCCATATAAATGCCCAGAGTATTCCGGCCCATTTCCCAGAGATACTGGCTAACTTTGACTGTAAGAATGTCCATGCTATTCTCATTTCGGAATCATGGCTGAAACCAAGTCTCCCTTCTGCTGCTTATTCCCTTCCTGACTTTCATCTAATAAGAAATAACCATGTGAATGGTGTTGGAGGAGGTGTTGCCATATACCTACGTAAAAATATTCCTTTCCAAATTATAGATGTGTCACCACAACCACCACCACCAAATGCAAGAGAACATTTATTTCTGGAAATAGAACTGTGTCATACTAAGATTTTACTTGGTGTTTACTACTGTCCCTCTTCTCGTATAAATTTTTTGCCATCATTCGATAAATTATTAGAAAGTGCAACACCCACCTACAGTCACAGTATTATCATGGGCGATTTTAACACATGCCTGTTAAAAAATGATCTTCGCTTCTTTTTTTTATTCTTCATCCTCTTTCTTCAGCACAGTCGAGTCATATAACATGTCTGTTCTTGCTTTAAATGCAACTCACCACTTCCCTAATTCTACTCCGTCCCTTCTAGATCTTATACTTGTATCCTCCCTAGATTTAGTTGCTAAGTATGGACAGTGCTCAGCTGATGAATTTTCTTACCATGACCTGATATTCCTATCCTATAAACTACGCTCCCCTAAACCTAAAGCGAAAATCCTTATGCAACGCAATTTTAGGGACATGAACCTTGACGCACTCCGTCAGGATGCTGTTGGAATCGATTGGAGTTTTCTGTCTGAAATGGACTCAATTGATAATAAAATCAAGTTTTTTAATGACACACTAACCAGCCTCTATGACGTGCATGCACCGGTTCGCGCTGTAAGACTTAAACATTTACCCGCCCCATGGCTAACAGATGAAATCAAAAGTATAATCTCAAAAAAAGCTGCAGCCAAAAGCAAGTATAAGTCTAGGCCAACACCTAGCAACCGGGAAAAATATATCAATATCCGAAGTCTCTGCAGTAAGGCTTGTAGGAAATCACAACGCCAACATGTTCATAATTCGGTCGAGAACGGAGACCCAACTAAAATTTGGAAGTTTCTTAAAACATTAGGAGTTGGTGAGTCACATTCGTTTTCAGATTCTAAAAAAATTGATATTGAGTTGTTAAACTAACATTTCTCCTCTTCGTCCAAATTTAACCAGACTAGTAAGACAAATACCTTACAATATCTTTCTACGCTTCCAGCTCCTCATTATCCACCGTTCTGTTTTAATCAATTGACTGCTTGTGATGTTAAGAAATGTATTATGTCCATATCTTCTAACGCCGTTGGAAGTGATTGTATAAGCCGTAAAATGATCCAGCCAATTCTTGATGAATTGTTACCTGCACTTTGCTGTATTCTAAATCACTCCCTTTTTTCCAGCACTTTTCCGGAGATTTGGAAAGAAGCACTTATTATCCCACTATCAAAAAGAACAACCCTAAATCCTTCTCCGAATATCGTCCCATTTCCATATTGCCTTTCCTTTCAAAAGTTCTAGAACGCCTTGTGCACATCCAATTAAATTCATTCCTTAATAGAAACCAACTCCTAAATCCCTTATAATCAGGTTTTCGAGCGGGTCATAGTACGGTAAGTGCGTTGATCACCGTAACGGATGACATCAGGCTAGGTATGGAGAATGGAAGTCTCACAGTTCTTTCTTTACTGGACTTTAGTAATGCTTTTACTAGTGTAGATTTCCACATACTGCTGGGCATATTGCGCTCTATCAACATATCTCCGACAGTAATTGATTGGTTTCAAAGTTACTTGTTTGGGCGAAGGCAGCGTGTGCGCCTGGAGGAATCTTTATCTTCTTGGTGTAACACGTCTGCTGGGGTTCCGCAGGGTGGCGTTTTATCTCCTTTACTTTTCACATTATTTATTAATTCTATTTCCAAGTCATTAGTCTCCTCCTACCACCTTTATGCAGATGATTTTCAAATATATACACAAGCACCACTACACAGATTATCTGAAGCATTTTCAACTATTAACCAAGATCTGGCGCATGTGTGTAAATGGAGTGAGCGGTATGGAGTTGTGGTTAATCCATCTAAGACCCAACTTATTGTAGTAGGCAGTGCCAGGATGGTATCGAGAATAGACTGGACGCAATTGCCTAACATTACATTTAACGGAACCCCATTATCAATAAGTACGTCTGTTAAAAATTTAGGAATCTACATTGATAACACTTTAACTTGGGGCCCACAATTGCGAGAAGTTAGTCGAAAATTGTTTGCATCGGCGGGATCCTTACGAAGACTACGCAATTACCTCCCAACAGCTACTAAAATTGCACTTGCACAATCCCTCCTTCTTCCTATACTCGACTATGCTGATGTCAGTTATCTCGACATCACAGAGGAGCAACTCGACAAACTTGAGCGCCTTCAAAATTTTTGCATTAGATTTATATTTGGATTGCGCAAATATGATCATGTTTCTGAATTTCGCAATCAGCTTAAGTGGCTCCCGATTCACCTTCGACGGAATGCTCATATTCTTTCCATACTTTATGGTGTTCTATTTCATCCGTTTACTCCACCTTACTTAAAGGAACGCTTTGTTTTCCTCAGTGACACACATTTGAAATCCCTGAGGTCATCTGAATCTCTGGAACTGGCAGTACCAACTCATATTACAAGATTCTACGATAAGTCCTTTACGGTACAGGCTGTCCGATTGTGGAATGCTTTGCCGATGACTATACGGCGTGCCAAATCTTTGCCGGTATTTAAAAAAATGGTCATTATAGTCTGTCATTATAGTCTGTTATGTGCCTAAACATATTTTAATATTACCAGTCATGTTGTTTATTTATTTTTATTTTATTGTTCAATAGAAATGTAAATATTTAATTTTTGTGTATGTCACTGTTTTATTTATTAGTATTAACATGTATTATGATATGTGATTTTTATCTTATCATTCACTTTATAGAATTCACTTTTAAACTTTATATTTTTTCGCTTGTCGCACTTAACTGCCCATGGATTCGTATTTGTTTTTTTTTATCTTTTTTTCTTTTTTCCCATTCCAAGGTTGCATGGAAGAAATTGCTTTTTAGCGATAAGGCCGCCATTTGTACACGGTGATTCAATTCGTGTATTATGTAAACTATATATTTATGTAAACTGTTATATCTGTTGTACAATAAAGTATATTCTATTCTATTCTAAATCCAAAAAAACACAATCCTAACAGTTGTGACATTTTAATGTATTTAACAATATCGTAGATAATTTTACGTTTAAATCCGCTGTCAATAAAGTTTTAAACAGCATGAAATCGGATACAGTATCAAATTATGCCGAATCAATATTAAACATATTTTGAAATGGTCAATGATTACAATAGGGTGTAAATAAATAAATTATATATTACAACAACAAACGAAACACATTAGAGCTAATTACCTATTCAGATTCCACAAGTCAGTCGTAAGTTCTTTGTTAGCAGTGCATAAGCAAGGTGAAGTGGTAACTATTAATCACCTACCCTGATTCCAATGAACACATACGGAGGTCAGTAAAAGCAAGAATATTAATGTGCTTGTGTTTACTAGTTTAGCTGGTAAACACAGTAGGTTCAGGTTTCTAAGTAGAAATGATTTTAGTTTTTGTTAGCAAAGTTAACCTTGAAATTTATTCTTACCATATTACAGCGAAGCCAATTTTCGGCAGTCGTATGTTCCACCATAGCGCCTAAGCTACAGAATAAATTTTAATAAATGTCAATCAATAGTTTTGCAATAATAGTCCGGGTGACAAGATATATAAGTTTTGTAAATAATGTATTTATAGTACTTTTTCTTGTAGTGTAAATGACTGAAGAATGTTTGTCGCATAAAGGTTTTGAATGTTGACCATAATTTTTAAGCACAGTTATATTTTTGAGTGCAATTCTGATTAACTCTATAGTTAACATATTATTTCACATTCAGTAGGCTGCAAATATAATAAATTAATTCTAATCCTGATTTAAAAGTTCGATACACTTACGCCCTTACGCCAGCACTGGTAAACTACACTTTACAATTTCAATAATAAAACTTTTTGTAAATAATTAACAGCTAAAACATTGCCACATTAGTACAGTTTTACCTGTAGAAATAAATGTTTAAGCATGATTTTATAATTGTCTGTCATCTTTACGGCAGATCGTTCCTAATTGATCTCTGAGCTCCAGACTTCTTTTATAGTTCTTATCATAAAGTAAAAAGCTCCATCAATTTTCTTATTAAACGCTCTTTTGTTACCAAGATTAACGAGAAATTTAATATTGCCAAGTAAAACAGAGTAAAACGCTTCTTTTAATAGTTAGGTACTCTCTGTAACAGTTTTATGGCTGGAGGGAATGCGAACTGCGATGAGCGAATGGAATTCAATGAGTGCTGAACGTAAAATACCGTTCAATAGTTATCTGGTTAATAATGAAGAGGTATTTTGAATCTCTGACTATATTAATTGTGTACTAAATAGATGTAAACAAAACTGTATGTACTGCAAGAAATCTGTTTAAAGTAAGTACATATATGAAAACATTTACACTTTAGTTCAAAATTAATTGATGTCGTTTTGTCGGATTTTGGTTCTTTTCTTGTTTTGAGAAACTTTTTACGTATATAATGGTTACTATTATTAATAAATGATAAATATGACATATAAGTTACATACATATAATATACATTAAGTTTGATAGTTTGAACCGGTGTCACATGTCCCTCCAACACAAAGGGAGGATCCTCCAACCGGGCTAGGTGATCATGCCTGACGGGTCATGGAATGCACTTCCGCTCGAAATTAAGATATCAACAAACCAACCACAAAGAGCACTCAGGCTCAGAGCAACAATTCGCAATAAGTGTTGTCGCTCATAGCCCCGTTGCACTCGGTTATAAGAAACAGTCACCGAGGGTTATTAGCGACGGTACTGTCAGTACTTGGATGGGTGACCGCTGTTGGCATGTAACCATGAGCGTCTCCATGATTCGGAGGTCACGTTAAGCAGTCGGTCCCGATTGTTATCATACGATAACAGTCGTGAAGCTTAGTTGGAGGCCTTCAGGCGGCTTAAAAGCACGCAACAGTAAGATTACGTAGCCACAACGTATCCTTGTCTGTCCCCAATCCGCACTTGTCCAGCGTAGGGACTTATAGCCTTAACCCTCTCCTGAGAGGAGACTCAAGCCCAGCAGTGGGACATTATTGGTTGTTGATGATTGATGATGATGTTGTCATACGCAAGGTTGAAACTCACAGCACTCAGGGCAGTAGAGAGCTGCGAGGCGACCGCTAAACCACTACGACATTCGATCATGTTTATATACCTAATATTCAATGTTTAACTCTGATAAATGAAGTACTGGTATTCAGCACGCAGATAATTCAGCCCCGTTTCGGTTTCACAAGAAACTTAATACATATAATATTACAAGTCAAACTAATTTACAAGTAAGCCTTTGATATTCTACGTTTAGGTATTTTGAAACCAATCTTGTTTGCTTAGATGTTATTGTATAATAATAAATGTACTCGAATAACATGGTTTACAGTGTTATGTCTATAGAATGACACATAGAGTAAGGAATGTACAACAAAAAACGCAATAGAATTCAACAATAAGATAATATGTATGATCTACTAGTATCTTCCGCACACACAACGATATCTAGTCTCAAACTAAACATAGCTTGTACTATGAAAGTCATGACTGAAAAAATACTTATATATTTTTTTGTAAATGCACACATATTATACATCGAAACTACCTAAACTCTGAATTAAATAAAATTTTTGTGGGAGAACCACGCTTTGGCATGCATGGAGTACCAAAATCGGTGTTAAGTAGCGCCTACGCTGTGTTTCATCGAGTGAGTGAGGATACTGGAGGCCCATAACCCTACCCCCACACTTCCCGTGTGGGGGTAGGNGGCCGGCAACGCTCTCGTGATGTCTTTGGTGTTGCAGGTATCAAATAACTGGTGTAAGCACTTATCTTCAGGCAATACGTCTGCTCTTTTGCCCTATATTCCGTAAAAAATATTTGCAGATCATACAAACATTTCGGTCTGACCCGAGAAACAAACCATAAGCACTGCTGACGTATACACTACCACTGCGCTAACGAGTTAGTCAAATGAGAGGTGATGTTTTTGTCTAATTATTATTTTATTATTTAAAATAACTTAGCTTGTATATGGCTCAGAAACTTAAAAAGTTCTGCAAGGATTGATCTCATATAAAACATGGTTTAGAAACCGGTTGAAAGATCGTTACGTCATTTATTCTAAAATAGGCTACAACTAGTACTTAATACAAGTAACGAATATGTATTTCTGAGATGCTTGACTAATTAATACTTAACTCTATTTCTTATCAAGGAAAAAATCTAAAGTCCGCTTGAAGTGTCTTTTACTGTAGGTGAGTGAAGTAGGAAGTTGAATAAATTTTTGATGACCGCGATTTCATCCGCGTAAAATAATAAATCTCGCTTCTTAAGCTTGTCTTATCATCATCATCAGTCAGTCATTATCATTATCGTCTCACTTTGCATTTGTTTATAAATTCCAATATTTATGGGCAAGGTAAATAATAATAATACTTTATTTCAAACACAAGAGTTATAGCTTAATTAAATGATGAGAAAGAAAAATAATAATACAAAATGAAATAAAACAAACAAAGAGAAAAGATTATTAAAAAAAATATACTACATCTTTATTTTTTTTGTGAGGTGCTACTACGAAATAGTATTCTAGTGTATTATTCAAATGGTTAACCATTGGATTTACACCTTATTCTTAACGTTTGGTTATTCCCATAAGCCTGTCGGGGCCCAGAGATAATTTACTTGTTGGGTCAGTTGATTTTTATTGTCCATTCGTTATCTCCCCGTGCCATATAACATACCTAGTTTTTGCTTCAGTATCAGAATGAAAAAAGTAATGTAATTTATATTTATATCTCGTAATTTAACAAGGAGTGTCGGAAGTGGTTCTCGTTAAAAACGTAAAAGAAAGTTGCAGCAGAAAATTTTAATTATGTACCAACGGTTACAATTTTTAGGGGTTAAAACAATCCGCAACATTTTTTTGCCGAGCCGGAGAACCTCGACACAAAGTTATTCCATGTTTTTTACAAACCGCTGGAATTTGTTAATGATATAATTTTTAATCCGATTTTTGTATTCATACCTATATGATTATGCGGGTACAATTTGATATGCAAAATATTTTGTCTCAAATTAGATTTCGGATAGATTGGAATAGTCTTTGTCTAATTGCTATGTTATTTATTTTATTTAAAACTTCATGCACATTTGTACATTGGCGGACTTAATGCCCAAGGCATTCTCTTCCAGTCAACCTTAGGGTGGTGTAGAAATCTTGTAAGGTAGGTGGTGCACAGAGGTAACATCATCAATAGAAAGAAGCTTTACACAGAAAAAAAAACATATACATACATATACACACACAAACATATATATACATATACATACATACATATTCATACACATATATATATACTGACACAAATACATTACATTCGTACACTATGATAGCCCGAATTATATTCAAAACAGCTATCGGTTGGAACTTTCTGCCGTTTCACCCAGAAGGAGATTGTGTAACTTCTTTTTGAAAGTAAAACGGTTTGTGGACATTCCAGAGTAGTACCGCTTGGATAAAGAAAGAAGAGTTCATGAAATCTGAATGATGAGAGGGACATAAGAGCAGCAAATTATTTTCTGACCGAAGGTTTCTGTCATGATTAGAGGACAGATAACGGAAGTATGAAGCAAGGTAAGTAGGAGAAAATGGTGAGTTAAGAAATGAAAATAGGAAGGTAAGTGCTCGCTGATTGCGATGTAGGCGAATAGGCAACCATTTTAGTTGGGAACGTAAGGCTGACACGTGGTCGTACTTCCGGAGATTAAAAATGAATCGAATGCAGTTATTAAGAAGGCGGTCTAGTTTATTGAGGAGATCTGCATTAAGGTCGAAGTAACATACATCGCCATAGTCAATTATTGGGATTATTAAGGAATGCATGAGAATTATTTTGGTGTTAGGCGGTAGGAAATTCTTGAGACGATATAACGTTCTCATGTTTCCTGTTACCCTTTGGCTGACATAAGTAACTTGAGCTTGCCAATCAAGGGTCGAGTCAATGAGTAAGCCTAGATCTTTGACTACAGGACTGAATGGGATGACTGAGCCATTGAAGACAATCGGTGAGATCGAGTCAGTATCAATTCTGCTTATTAAGCGTTTGCTTCCTACTATGATTGCCTGACATTTACTTGGGTTAACCGATAAGCCAAATCTCATCAACCACAACTTTATGATCTCTAAGTCCCAGTTGACCTCGTCAATAGCTTGAGCTATGTTCTCCAGTTTTGCGAATACACTTGCTGATCGTCAGCATACAGGTGAAACGCACTCCGAAGTTGTTGAGTAAGGAAGTTGATAAATATTGAAAATAAGAGAGGGGATAAAATGCCGCCTTGAGAGACGCCAGCGCGGAGGTCACAACACCTCGATGTCGAGTCATCAACGCGAGCACACTGCTGTCGCCCCTGAAGATAAGTGGAGAACCATTCCAGCACCTCGGGAGGCACCATAAGGTATGTAAGGAGAGATAGAAGGATTTCGTGACAGACGGTATTGAAGGCATTTGAGAATTCAACTAACACTAGTACTGTAACTTTAGTATCTTTCATGCCTCTCCTTATATCGCCAGTCACTTTAAGAAGAGCGGAGACCGTGCTGTGACCGGCCCTAAACCCAGTTTGCAGAGGGCTTAATAGCTTGTTTGTATGAACAAAGTGTGCGAGTTGCTTTTTAACACAGGCCTCGAGTACCTTAGACAGAAAAGGAAGAATAGAGGTAGGTCGAAAGTGTTCAGGGAGTGTAGGATTATTTATTTTTGGAAGAGGGATAATATAGGCCTTGCGCCACAGCGAGGGAAAAGTTCCGGAATCTAGAGAGAAATTTATTAAATGGGTGATTGCTAGAAGAATGCAGTCGAGTATGGTGACAATCATGCGACGGCTAATACCATGGTATTAGCCGTATCTATGGGGTATCATGATACCCCACGGCATTAGAATTGATAGATAAAATTATCTTTTTAATATCCTCGGGAGGCACCGGAGAAAATTCGAAAGAGTTGGTAGTAAGACTGGTGAGACCGGATATGTATTTCAGCGTTTGACACTTAGTTTGAAGATCAAGTGTAGGGGTAGACGAGAAATGTTAGTTGATATCATTCAAGCTAATTGTCTTATTGAATACTTGGTGTTGTTTTTTACCAATATCTAGAGTACTAAGAAATTTCCAGATACTGGAAGAGGAAGAAGACTAATTTTGTAGAATATGTCGGCGTTTACACTTTGTAAAGATTCCAATTAACCTCGTTGCGGTTTTTCTTGAACCGAAGAAATGCTTGATCCCTTAACTTCATAGCTGCTCGGACCTCATTCGTCATCCAAGGCGCTGGGGCCCGTTTAATTTAACAGTCCTAATAGGAGCGTGGACGTCATACAGTTTGACAATTTTTTCATTGAAGATAATGATTTTATTATTCACGTCCGTGGTAGCTGCCATATTCGTCCAGTCTATCGATGCAGCATCTGCATGTAATTTTTCGACATTCAAGCATCGGAAACTGTGAATTTGTACAATTTTAGGATGTGATTTTGGAGGTTTTAGGATATAAGAGAGGAAGATTAAGTCGTGATGGGAAAAGCCAGGAGCGGAGAGTTGACCGTGGGATGAGACAAGGTGTGGGGCAGAGGTGAGGATTAGATCAAGCCAGGTGTCCTCATGCTCAATATTGTGGTGAGTGGCTTGTAGCGGTAGGACATGGAGGTTAGTTGCTTGAATGATATGACGCAGACTGTATGTTCTAGGAGAATTTAGGGCTAGGAGGTTAGTGTTAAAATCTCCCATGATGATGTGATGCGAGTGTTCATACCCTAAAGATTCCAGAACTGTTTCCAGACTGGAGAAGTAGTTAACAGTCGGAGGGCAGTAAACTACACCCAGAATAATGTTGACTCCCTTGACACAAACCAGTAGGAAGAGATATTCCGCACTAGTAGAGAGATTACAAGAGGAAGAGTAGACTATTTTATATGTTAAGGTGCTGCGAAGGTAGATAGCAACGCCACCACCTTTTCTATCTGTACGGTCATTGCGGATGAGAACATAACCAGGAAGAGCATATGAGGTGGAAGGTAAGTGAGGTTTAAGCCAGGTCTCCGAAATCAGAATGGCATGAACGTTGTTATCGGAGAAGGTCTCAGTTAAGTCATCAAAATGGCTAGGAACACTTTGAGCGTTTATGTGACAGACATTTAAATATGGACACGATTGTGAAAGAAATATTTGTCGCACTTGATCACCCAGAGTGTCTGTTAAGGAACTGAAACTGACATCTGAAGAGTCATCGGCAGAAAAATATACATGAACATCATCATCGATCATAGGTGTACTTACCTATATAAAAAAAAAATAACCTAAAAAATTATCACTAAAATTATTTAAATGTAATATGACTTTAAATTCAAACTGGTTAGTTTGAATTTAAAGTCATATTACATCTCCTACAATCTTATTTCTACACCACCCGCCAGCAGGCACACATATAAAAACAATAATTCTTTAATACTTTGGTGACAACGTGACAAAATATTGAAAACTTTCTAGAAACACAAAAACAAACTACACTTACATTTTATATTATAATGCAAATATACAATTCGTTTCCGTGAATATAGTTATACAAATGAGAAACTAAAAGAAAAAACAAAAAAAAAACCATAAGGAAAACCGACATACTCTCACAAATACTACCAACATAAACAGAACACGTTTTGAGCGTAACGAAACGCAATTAAAAATAAATCTTCAGCGTGACAGATGACATAAGTAGTTGTCAGTTGTCTTTTAATAATGTGAAATTAAAAATGAAGGTGATCGCTTTTTGTTTTTGCGAAAGACGGTCCCCATTTCATGTCATCCACATTTTTTATATTTTTTATCATTAATTCCATCACGACGAAGACTTGAAGACTCGAAGACTTAGAATTGAAGACTTGAAATACTTGATATTGGCAGAAATTGCTAATCCTGCTGATTGCCATTCATCAAAAGAAGAAGAAGTAAAAATGAAGATATCATAATGTAAACAAAACAAAAGCGAGATATAGGAAGGAGTGTTTACGTTTTAGGTGGACCAAAGTGATACCGTTAGCTAGACGTAATTGTGAGGAAGTTAATCAATAAAATTGGCGCAGTAGTAATCAGTAAATATAGATTCCGTAAGAGTCAATGTCGCCGTGAACTTTTTGTGTTTGTGCTCGCACTTGCTTTGGGCGATGATGTTGCCTTGGGGTATTTAGCCATGAGAGGCTCCAGCTCGAGCGGTGATGTTAATTTTCTGGCGGCTATTATCGGAGGGCTTGATGACTATAGTGCCGTCCTGCGTCCAGCAAGCCGACATGCCAAAGTGTTGCCTGGCCATGGAGTTCGAGTCAAAAACTCTCTTACCGTGAAGCCGGAGCCCTTCAACGCCGTCTTCGCCCTCCAAACAGCAGCACGTACTTCCGCCGTAGAGAACCAAACCAGCACCGGTCGAAGACGGTCCTTAGAAGGGGCACCAATGCAATGACAGGTTCTTATGTTAGATGCTGTGACATCTTTAAGACCCATCCGCTGCTTAAGGATGCTCAGCATGGTCTCAGCACAATCCTCCTTGATCGCTTCAGGCAGTCCGAGAAACACTAGTGCCTTACGTCTATGGCGTGTAATAGCATCTAGCACTCTGGCACACTCATTAATCTGCTCGCGCAGAAGACCCAGCATGGTGAACATTAGCTCTCGGAATGCTCTGAGCTCCTCGGATACTCGAGCCACCGTTTCCTTTTAGTTTCCACCAGATTGCAGCTGTGCTTCTAGCTGAGCCATTCTCTTGGAAAAGCTCTCCTCCAAACTACTCTGAGCCACTTGGATGTCAGTGCGCTGAGACATTGTGATGGAGTATGCAACTGACAGTTGTAAGGGACTTTTGTTGATAAATTATAAAAACTGTGTATATAGGCTGGCAGGTGGTTAAAAACTTAGATCAACATATGTACAGTATAGTAACTTTAAGTGTTATAAAAACTAGTCACTTATTAAATTACATTTGCACTAATAAAGGTATAAAATATTTTTTAAGTTAAGAGCCTTTAAAAACTGTGTCAACTTTTCTAGCTCCTACCCGCGTTTTTTTTTTGTTATGTTATATGCCTAGAAGCATGTGAGTGAGTGTGTGTAATAATAATGAACTGGTTCAAGCCTATTGCCTTCTAATAAATAAATAAATAAATATTTCGGACAACAACACAACGCCATCTAGTCCCAAACTCAGTAGAGATTGTGTTATAGGTACTAGACAACTTATATAAATACATATATATTTTTTTGTTGTAAATACATACATATTATACATAGAAAACACCCTAACTCCGAAACAAATATTTGTAGATCTTACAAAGATTTGGTCCGACCCGGGAATCGAAACCTCATGCTCAACAGTCGCAATTGTTGTTACTGCGCCAACGAGGCAAAGATCTGTTATCCCTAGTTTCACTCAAGTGGTAGATTTCTAAGCAGTTTTCTGTAGTATAGAGCAACTCAGTTATCTATGCTAATTGAACATTCTTTGAATCGAGTCATAAATAACAAAGTTAAATCTTAAAATGTTTTGTTTATGGAATTGAGAGCAAACGTGAAGACGTATCGACTGATGGAAAGCGATTACTGCCACCCATGGATATGGACAGACACAAAACACCAGAGGCGTCACAAGTGCGTTGCTGACCTTTGGGAGTTAGGGAGAGGATAGGAAGGGGGGGTTAAGGTATGGCCCTTCGGTATCCTTATTTACTCGGTGAAACACAGCGCAAGCACTGCTTCACACCGGTTTTCCGTGAGGCCATGGTATCGGTGCAGTCGAGCTGGCCGAGTGTGACAAAGTATATCAGTGAAACATAAGTATTATAGATTTTCGTAGCTATTATGAATTTAAATCAAACTAGTCTTCGCCCAGTGATCGAAATTCAACCATTTTTTTTTAGATTTCTGAACTCCTCCTCCATATAGCTTTTAACTGTATTAAATTTCGTACACGTTCGTTTATATAATATATTCGTTCATAACCTTAAAAGAGGAAGAAAGTTTTAACTTCAAATGTTAAATATATAGATAAATAATTGAGAAATCTTAAATTAAATAATAGCGTCGTAAGCCTCAATCTAGTACATATTTCATACAAAATTTACGTTCTGAGAAGTGATATAAAACTACAAATATTTGAATCAACTGTCAAGAACTCTATTCAACTATTCTCAAAAGTATTTTTAACCGTCAGTTAACAGAAGCATATGGAAGTGTTCGTAATGCCAAGTATTTATGTCCACTTAAATTACTTTGACTTCACTAGTGAAGCAAGAATTCAAAACATTTTGCTGCAAGATACCTTTGTAGATTGCTTAGGAATTTCAGATGTTGTTGGTTAATTACCCAATATAATTAATACTACCTTAATCAATTTATATCCTGTGTTTCCTAAACGAGTGCTTTTAATTAAAAATAAGTAAAAAATTAACGATATAAATCTCGCCTTGATCAAAATTAAATGAAATTTTTGCTATTATTTTTGTATTTATTTCTTGTAATATTAAAAATAAAAAATACAAAAACATTTTTTTATTCATAAAAATAATAAACAATTTTTCTTCTAACACACTTGATCGAAAAGCAATGCAGAAGAAAGCAGTAGCCGTGTATCCTAAATCAAACCTATTTATTTTCGAATATTCTAGGGTCAACGATCAACTGAAATAGGTATACCATGGTAGAAAAGCCTTTCATTATCATCATAATTATGATTTCATTCATCGTGTGTTGATTACCTAATATCATGTATATATTATAATTCTTGAAGTAAAGGCAGTTTTGGATGGGGGGTAAATTCATGTAAATTGTCCACCAAACGCATGTATGTCAGATATCGCGGTAATATTTTTTAAGATCAATATGTAGACTATTGAACTTATAAATGAAGTGAGTCTTAATTGGTAGAGAAAGGTTACCCCCTTGAACCACAGAAACTTTACATCTTTATAATATTGTTATAGAATTGCATAGCCGACACTATTGTATCGGTCCTCATGACTGTTTTTGTTGTGTTTTTTACAAACTTTTATTCAACTAACTGGGTGTTTTTTTTCTTACTATTCACTGATGTCAGGTATTCATTTCGCATTAAAGTAACTCTTGATTAATATTACAAGATTCAATGTGTTCTTGTTCATGTGTATGATCATAATTTATATGTCATTTCATGGTTTTAGATCCGAATTATAGTATCTGTTTATTTATTTATTTCATAAAAATGTAATGCAAAATAAAGGAAATAATCTGTTTAACCGAAAAACTCACCTCTACCGTGCAAGAGATTTAAAAAATTTTCTCATAGTAAATAGCCGCATGGCGTCTTAGTATTTAACTTATAATTCCACGTGAACGAGACTGTTACCATTAGACGTAAGTTCCACTTAACTAGCCTTCCTTCTGGAAGCTTTGGTAGTGTTCAGCACACAATGCGGTACTTTATTGGTATCGTGACTGGGCAATTGAGTCACTCCACTCACTTTTTCTATTTTTTTAGTTCTAGAGATCTAAAGATTAATGTCAAGATATGAAGGTATGTGTCGCTATAAATTATGCTATTTATCTGAAAAAAAAATGACAGTATTTTCATAGAAAGTGCCCGCAGAGACATTATTTATTTGTGATAACTAATGTTTACCCAGTGTTCGAAATTAAACCATAACTCATTTAAAATTTATTTCTTTCTTCCTGTACTATTCCTCCATATTAACTTTAACTATACCGAAGTTCAAAACATTCTGTTTGCACAAATTTCATTACAAGGGGCATAAAGTTTTGGTTTCAACGTATTAATAAATATGTAGATAATTTTGCTCTAAACACCTGACAAGGTACAAGCTATTAAAACAAAATTAAGGTATTAAAGGAAGTAATAGAAGTAATGAACATATTGTGGTGCTTCCCACGTAATAATAACAGTAGGACAAGTTCACATACCTGTTTCTAGAACTGGCTGTTTCTGCGAATTGTTACAAACAACTGTTATTACTATTGTAATAACTATTACATAATCTAATGGAGATAAATGCTGAGAGCAACACAGGAGGATGAACCGAAGAGATGTAGCTTTTTTCCAATACTGATCAGTCGAGAACTATCTTTTTTCGCGGGAGGAAACCTTCAAACACACATTTTAGACTCACATATAAAAAAAACAATCACTGAAACGCTGACACGTTTTCACTGACAAATAGCTGATGATAAAAATGTAAGGAATGACTTAGGCTATCTCTTGTCAGACCAGCTTCGCTTTTGCTTCATGGGGCTCACTTAGTGTATGATAATTAACTTGTAAGCATTAAACAGATGTACAAAATATTTAAAAATAAAGTCATGGCATACGGGGTGTGTGGGGGCGAACCACAATCTTTCGCCCCCAGCCAACCTCACCTGCACGCGGTGCACCCTGCTAGATAACAAACGAGGCTCTGGCGACCGACCGATGGCGGTATATCCATCCTAAAAAAGGCGTAACTAAATACAATAGGCCGGTGATGGGCAGCAGCGTCACCGGTGCAACAAGTTACGCCCTGCGATCACCAACCCGCCTGCCCAGCGTGGTGATTATGGGCTGACACCGTCCATGAGTAGACAACAAAAGCCACGGCCCCCAGTTCCCGGTAGTCCCGCTATTCCTGGTCATGGTGGCGACCACGGTTACGGCGGGACAGGGGGTGCTAAGAATCACCGGGTTACGGGAGGCCACCACAAAAGACTGACCCTGGCAACGTACAACGGCCGCACGTTACGGCTAGACTCGCATCTGGTACAACTTGAGGAGGAACTTGGGAAGATTAGGTGGCATATCTTAGGGTTATGTGAAGTCCGAAGAGAGGGGGAGGATACCATAATCCTGGACTCAGGTCACCTGATGTACTTCCGCGAGGGAGACCAACGATCCCAAGGTGGCGTGGGGTTTCTGGTAAACAAGTCGCTTTCTGGCAACGTTGTGGAAATTTCCAGTGTGTCGAACAGGGTAGCGTACCTCATTGTCAAGCTTACCGAGAGGTATAG
>PKRV01000635.1:2495565-2521684 GCA_003709505.1 Hyphantria cunea
TGATCCGACAAAGAACCAGGGTCATCGACGTAGCCCACAGGATTAGCAAGCTGAAGTGGCAGTGGGCTGGCCACATTTGCCGAAGAACCGATAACCGTTGGGGTAAACGAGTTCTTGAGTGGAGACCGCGTCTCGGCAAACGTAGTGTAGGACGTCCACAAGCCAGGTGGAGCGATGATTTGCGCAAGACGGCTGGCAGGAGCTGGATGCGAGAAGCCATAGATCGAACTAAGTGGCGTGAAATTGGAGAGGCCTATGTCCAGCAGTGGACTGCGATAGGCTGATGATTGATACGGAGCCAAAATGTGGATACTAACGGTACGGTTGGTCCACAAGTTCAAAGTCGTTCAGGGTGCCATGGAAAGGGTAATGCTTCGCGTTTCTCTGAGAGCTCGCATCAGGAATGAGGTGACCCGACAGAGAACCAAGGTCGCCGACGTAGCCTAAAGGTTTAGCAAGATGAAGTGGCAGTGGGTCATATTAGCGGCAGAATTAATTTATTTATTTAATTTCTACATAAACAAGCTACAGGTTTGAAGTTATGGATGGTTTCCGCACTAAGCTCGAGGCTTGTATCGCGGCAACCAAGGCCAGATTTTACATTATTCATTGGAGCTAATGCTGCTGTTCTAAAATCTGTTTTAGAATTGATCGGGGTAAACGGATGACGGACGGAAAGGCGCTCATAGCCCAGTTGCACTCGGTGATTAGAAACAATCAGCGAGGGCAAGCAACGACGGCGCGGTCAGTACCTAGATGGGTGACCGCTGGTGGCATGTTACCATGAGCGTCTCCGTGATTCGGAGGTCACGTTAAGCAGTCGGTCCCGGTTGTTATCATAGGATAACAGTCGTGAAGCTTAGTTGGAGGCCTTCGGGCGGCTTAAAAACATCCAACGGTAAGATTACGTAGCCACAACGTTGTCTTGCCAGTCCCCAACCCGCACTTGGCCAGCGTGGGGACGTATGGCCTTAACCCTCTCCTGAGAGGAGACCCGAGCCCAGCAGTGGGACATAATGGGTTGTTGATTATATATATATGAAACGGATTCTTAAGTGGAAACGGCACCACAGCAAATGTAGTGTAGTTCGTCCTCAAGTCAGGTTTAGTGATGATCTTCACAAGACGGCTAGCAGGAGCTGGATGTGAGAACCCGAGGATCGAACCAAGTGGCGAGCAATTGGAGAGGCCTACGTCAGGCAGTGGACTGCAGTAGGCCGATAATGATTTAGAAATAAATTTGATCAAAAATAAATGACAACACTTTTTTTATTCGATCTATCACTATTCAAGTCAAATACTTCACAAAGCCTAATCAAACATATTAGGTGTAAATTTAATGGCTAATGCGTCTTATGGCACTTAGAGATTAATGCTTATTGTTCACTTTACTGAACAACTACAGATATTAATGTTCAAATTCATTACAATCTTATGTAGTTTATGTCAGTGCTGTATGCTTAATGTCCTTGTTGTAGATATTAAGTGAATTTATTCAGGAAGTTAGTCTGTTTATTGTTGTTGTGTCAGTTGAATTGGCATTAAGAATATTTCAACTAGTGTTGTCTATAAAATATATATTAGTTTTAGTTGTACTTCCTTTTTGCTTTTTAACCGACTTCAAAAATGAAGGAGTATTTTTAAGTATTTTTCTATGTTTGTGTACCTCAGCACTTGCGACTGGGTGAAATAATTTTGATGATTCTTTTTTATTTGAAAGCTTTCCGAGAAAGAAAAAACTACCTAACCAAATTATGGGACCACCAATTTCAATTTGGTCTAGTTTTTTCGTGATGTCGGTTTCTTTTGATAATATTATACCAGGTGAAGTCAAAAGGAAGAGTAATAGTTTTGTCAGTATATTTATCTTTGTAAGTTCAACACCTCCACAATACACCATAGAATGACGATGCCGAAAAGAAGCGGCGGGTATCAGTTCGAACAATTCCTCAGAGCACTCCCCATAGTAAGTAGTACGAAGCGCCAGAGAGTATATTCTAATTGAAACTTCTTGGTCCGACCTCGATCCGAAACTGAGCCTAAGATCTCAAACACATCAGGTTCATACGCTTCTAATGTGCCACCGAGGTAGTCTGCAGCACGTAAGTGTTAGTGGAATGAATATATTTTTGTTTGTTTGTTGTTTATATCTATTCACTTGGAAGTTTATGCCATTTCTGGGGCTGGCCTTGGCCTTGAAAATTTAGGTGTGAAAATTTTACTCTTACTACCACGAGAATTAAGTTAATTAAATGAAGAACTGAACCCTAACTTACTACGGTTTGAATTTCGTATGCAGTATCAAATCAGCCTCCTCATCTCATTTGCAAGTGTCGATAACTTCTCCATTCCCTTGAATTATTGGCTAATATTTTGTTTTGACCACGTGACTTTGTGTTAAGAGACATCATTCCCACTATTTGCTAAAATTCTATTTTCTTCTACTAAAGTTTATGTTTGTGAAATGCAACTTAGCAAATAGTTATGTCCATCTGCCTCCCTAGGCAGATGGACATAGCAGAAAGAAGCTATATTAAGCTACAGAATTTACTTTCTTGCAAATTCCAATCTCGTTACTGAAGTCTCTCCTCAAAAATGTCAATCTATATAAATCTTTATAACAATCTTATAATATATAAATCACTAAGGTTTTGTACCAAAATAATACTAAATGATACAATAAAGCGTACGAAAACGACCATGGCTTTGACATTACCAAACGACGGCCATGTCTAGCGAACCCGTGCCCCGAAATGAAACGTGACACGTAATTATTCCTCAATAACTGAAGATAAGTCACAATTAGAATGCACGAGGAGACGGCCACAATACATTTGGGTACAATGAGATATTTAAGATGTGATGAATAAGAGATTGCTTTAAATTTAGCCATTTTGGAACTTTCTACGATTATTTTATAATGACCTATCAACCGCATGTACCTAATTATTTACGGTATTTCACCATCACAAGCTCGCATCATCATAGTCCACTGCCGTACATTGTTCTCCCGTAAGCCTGGTGTGCTGCTCAGATACATTTATATATTTATATATACACATATTAGATTAGAGTGATGCTATAAATAATAAATATTATTTTTCTATATTAACAGCACTATTCTCTATAATAACATTACAATTTTACCGACAAAATACTTCATGATATGTGTGTATCATTTAACTGTTTTTATAAATATGTTTTTTGCACGGATGGCATAGGGATTTGTGCGGTCACTTAGTGTTGTAGGCTCAAAATCGATAGGACAAAAGCGGCTCGTGTTTTGTATAGATGTTTATTATGTCTGTTTTATAAATAAATAAAATATTAACAACTGAAAAAATCACGTTGCAGACGTAAAGTTCGCAAAATCAAAGGTACCCCTAAATGGTTGCTAAGAGTTACTTTGACATTTCAAAATTAGAAAATGCTTTTACTTCCCACGTTCTTTCGTTTACTTTTTAAATTAAACTTAATACAAATAAAGTCGCAGCCAATGAAATCAAATATTTAGTAATTATGATTTCTTATTGATCACCATTTCGAAAACTCAATTAAAAATCAGTTTCAAAATTTACGTGCAAGAGGCGTGTTTGCTCGAACAATGTTCAACTATTTTTTTTTATGGAAATGGTGGAAAACGAGCAGACGTATTGCCTGATGGTAGGCTTTAAGAAGGAGTACGCTCTTTTCTTGAAGGTTTGAAGGTCGTATTGGTCCGGGAATACCGCAGGCGACAGACAGTTCATTCCACAGTTTTATTGTGCGAAGCAGAAAATTCCTTGAAAAGCGCACAGTCGTGGACTGCCAACCATCTAGGTGATGGGGATGACACTTCTGTCGCGTAGGACGATGGCGGAAAGATGCGGCAGGAATCAGCCCGAACAATTCCTCGTAGCACTCCTCATGGTTAATGCGGTAGAAAATGCACAGTGAAGCCACATCTCTACGCAGCGCCAATGAGTCTAGCCGAATTGAAACTTCCTGGGAATTGACGATTCGAGTCGCTCTCCGTTGAATACGTTGGTATTGGGGTGCCCCCGCCCTATCTGGGTGGAGCCAGTGTCGCAACGAGAAGCCTCTTCACGGGGGTGGTCCGGTCGATGGCGCTGTACGGCGCACCGGTGTAGGCGTCGGCTCTGACCGCCCAAAATAAGGCGCGCCTCTGGCGACCTCAGAGGGTATTGGCGGTCAGAGCCATACGCGGATACCGCACGGTGTCGACCGAGGCGGCGTGCGCCTTGGCCGGTACACCCCCGTGAGATTTGGAGGCGGAAGTGCTCGCCGAAGTTTATCGACGGGTGGCTGAATTCAGGGCGGAGAGTGGCATGCGCCCTCCGCCCGAAGAGGTACGCGAGTGGCGTGAAGCCGCCCGTCGAGCCACTATGGTTCGGTGGTCGTCGCGGCTGGAGGCTCCACGTGCTGGCTTCGCCACCGTGGAGGCGCTCCAGCCCGTCATCCTCGAGTGGGCAGGGCGGCAGCACGGGAACCTTTCCTTCCGACTGACGCAGGTGCTTTCCGGGCACGGTTGCTTCGGGAAGTACCTGCACTCGGTCGCGCGGAGGGAATTGAGACCCGCCTGCCACCACTGCGACTGCAGTGAGGACTCGGCCCAGCACACGCTGGCCGCGTGCCCCGCTTGGGCGCCGCAGCGTCGGGCCCTCACTGCAGTCATCGGAGGAGATCTCTCGCTGCCGGCCGTCGTACGCTCCATGGCCGGCGGCGAGAGCAGTTTTACCGCGGTCGCGACCTTCTGCGAGGAAGTCATCTCGCAGAAGGAGGCGGCGGAGAAGGCCCGAGAGGACGATCTCCACTCGGACCCGATCCGCCGCCGGCGAACCGGGCGGCGGAGGCGCGCCTACCAGCGCCTCATGCCGCCCTGAGTGTGGCCTCGGATGGGCGGGACGGGTTTTCCCCCCCATCCGCTTAGAGGCCACCCGCGAGGGGGGGCGACGTAATGCGTGTGCCGTACGTCGCCCACCTTGAGAGTTTTTATTATCGGAGACGGAGCCCGCTTCAGTGCGGGCTGGCGCTGGGAGGGGTCCGGATGGCGTAAGAAAGCGGTTCCTGGATCCCTCCCTTCTCAGGCGCAGAGTGGCACACCGTGGTGGTTTAGTGGGTAGTCTGGCTGGTGTCAGCCAGGAGTCCCACACGAAGCGAACCCCCTGTACCCGCAGGGGGGGAGCGAAGTGCGTAAAGGCATTCCACCACGTCAAAAAAAAAAAAAAAAATGTGGTGCCCCCGCCCAAAGATGGGATAGTATTCCACGGCGGCAAAAGGCGGTGGGATGGAGTGGAATACTGTCTCGATCTGTTGAGCACACCAAGCTTCTTCGAGGCCAATTTGGCCTTACCCTCATAATGGCCACGAAACTGGATTTATCCCGATATGTCGACACGAAGTGTTCCACGATTGGCTGAGGCAGATAGAGAAGTATCTTCAAAACGAGGACATACGACCCACGACAGTTTTTTAGCATTGAATGCGCAAACTTGTGTCTTTATAGGGTTAAATTGGACTAAATTAAGTCTACTCCAGTCTGAGATTTTTTCAAAGAGGTCTCAACTTCTGACTCAAGTTTGTTTCGACTCTCAATGACGTTTTCCCGAAAAATATTTTTTTTATGTATAAGCTGCCAAAATGACTCTGCCCTGCCTGATGGAAAGCATGAGCAGAATCCAAGAGTGGTGGTCACCATCCTTAATGCGAAAAAGAACAATGTGGCATGGTGACCCACACTATGGCGGCCTGTTGAGATGCTTTTTGACGCCCCGTTTAAAGGACCCGGGATCATAGTGGGAAGGAAACACGTGTGCTGGTAGTGAGTTCCAGGTTTTGACCGCTCGGCACAGGAAGGAAGCACCGAAGCGATGAGTACGAGAACGTATGTCTTCCATTTTAAAGCGGTGACTTCCAAGTCCGGCACGTATTGTTCTGTAGAGGAAGGGTGAGGGGGGGATCAATTGGAAGAGCTCTTCAGAACATTCACCATGTTAAAGGCGATAGAGGACCGCCAAGGAGGCGATATCTCTACGCAAGTGTAGAGACTTAAGGGTCTCGATGGCTTCGGGACTATCGACAATACGGATTGCTCGCCGCTGCAATATTGGCGCGGCCGGTGTAAAGGACATCGCCGGTGCTGTCATCCGCATAACAATGAATGCCGCTAATTTGCAACATATCATTAATATGGAGGAGGAACAAAGTAGGCGATAGCACACAGCCTTGCGGGACACCAGCATTCTCAGATATGAAGTCAGAGCATTCACCGTCGATTATGACCTTTATGTTTCTATCTGCTAGTCTAGTCTCTATCGCCTGTGCCTAGCGATGTGTCAGTTATACCAGAAGATCACCAGCCAATCGACCCTTTCGGTAACCTTACTGCTGGTCACTAAGCAGATGATGATCTTCTAGATGCCGTAGGAGTTGACGGTTGACAATAGACTCCTTTATTTTCGAGAAGAGGGAAGTTATTGGTATCGGCCTGTAGTTTGAAGGATTAGAACGGTCGCCTTTTTTAGGGGTCAGGTGGACACATGCTGCCTTCCATGATGTCGGGACTACGCCAGAAGAATAGGAGAGCCAAAAAAGATGCATTAAAAACAGTGCCAACTCGTGAGCGCACATCTTCAACACTATAGGGGGGATTCCATCAGGGCCACTCGATTTATGGATGTCCAGGAATAAAATGATGTATGTTTATATTAATGTATATATATAACACTTTACATAAAACACATTGTAAATATTACTACCAGACACGGACAGACCAATGACACCGGACGTGGGCCCTATCATTATACCAGCGCTGTAGTCGCACTGGCTACACCAGTATGTTGAGATAGGTGCCTTTTCTGGCAGCGCATTGGGCAACATAATACCTTGCTTTCTTCTATTTATCGTCTGTTTAAAACCAATATACTGTCCTATGTATGTCAGAATAAATAATTTTCTTTCTTTGTTTCTTTTTTTACTCAAATAACTTGTTTAACATCAGTACTGAATCTATAATGCAGGATTATAGGATACAATGCAAATAACATAAATTTTTCAACCGAGTTTAAAGGTTTTGAAATTGGTTGAAAATCGAATATTTTGTAGTTGTTTAAAAGTACTGCTTACGCCAAAACTGATTTAAAATAAAAAGATACTAAAACTATACATATATACTTTTTGAAGAAAAAACATAAATATTAAACATGGAAAACACCGAAACTTCGAAACAAATATTTGCAGATCACACAAATATTTGATCCGACCCGGGAATCAACCACGAGACCTCAAGCACAGCAGTTTCATACAAAACCACTTAGCCTCCGAGGCATTCAATAGTGAGTGAGTTTGTATAGAAACTAACATTCTAAATATGAAAATAAAAGTATTAACTACTAGTAAAGTACTGTTTGACAACAGTTCAATACTATTCTAAAAACCAATAAACGAAATTCTGAAAACTTCATGCATTTATCGTTCAAACAGTATAGCTGAATATAAAAATAAAGATATGTTAGCTTCGCTTTACAAATGAAATCATTTTTTTAAAAAGGGCATTGAATCAAAGAGTAATCTCCATGGGTAGTTGAAATTTCGCTAGCTTTGGCCATTTTCAGGTCATTGGTTCCATATAAAATGGAACATTACTTATTTGTGGGAAATCTGTGCAAACATCCCCGGGTATTGCATTGAATATTTTTTTAGCCTATTATTTATGGATTTTAAGAATTTATTTTGAATGAATCACCTTTAATATACTGTAAAAAAATATTTTCAATCAGTCATTATGTATCTGTGTCCAATCAATTATAACAGCGAAAACAATTAATGCAATTCCTACGCAACTTCAAAGAAACGAAAAGATTTCATGAATCCTAATTCCATAAATTGAAAAGTAAAAAAACAGAAAGATTTGTCATCTGTTTTTTTACGCACTCACGATTATACCGCTGTACCGATTGGGATGAATTTCAGTACAGAGATAGATTGGATCTCGGTCAAAATTTTTTTTTATCGAGTAGGGGGCAAACGAGCAGACGTATCGCCTCATGGTAAACGATTACCGCCGCCCATGGACACCCGTAACACCAGAGCCGACACAAGTTGCCGGCCTTGGGGGATGGGGAGGGGGGAGAGAGGAAGGGTTGGATTATGGGCCACCAGTATCCTCACTCACTCGGTGAATCAAACGCAGGCGCTGTTTCACACCGGTATTCTGTGAGGCTGTGGTATCACTCCGGTCGAGCTGGCCCATCCATGCCGAAGCGTGGCTCTCTCACGGTAAAAAATATGCTTCTTAAATATAATCATGCTTCTATTGTCACGGTAACTGATAAATAACCACGGGATATTCCTTATGTCATGTTTATGTGATTTTTCTATTTTTTTTATGATATAGGAGGCAAATGAGAAGACGTATCGCCTGATGGTACATTACAACTGTCTATGGATACCCGCAACACCAGAGGCGTCACAAGTGCCGGCTTTTAAGAAGGAGTACGCTCTTTTCTTGGAGGTTTGAAGGTCGTATTGGTCCGGGAATACCACAGGCGACAGTTCATTCCACAGTTTTGTTGTGCGAGGCAGAAAGTTCCTTAAAAAGCGTACAGTTGTGGACTGCCAACCATCAACATGATGATTAAATCGCAACTTTCACACAAATTGCATAAATTTAAAAACAATTACGAACTTCTTGCTTATTACGCAAATAGTGCAGTGGTTTACACTACTGGATTAAGTTTTAAGATAAGGTAAACAATATTAATTTATAATGTTAATCTTAACGTAACATCAACAAAAATATATGCAATACAGCTACCGTTTTAACTCTAATTAATATGTATTAAGATGGAGAGATTGTTCAGATTTAATAGAAATACGTACGGGAATTAATAAGGAAAAGTGGAGTATATAATACCAAAGAGAAAAAAGAAGATACACAAAGTCTAGGCAAGCTCGTTGCCTTACGGAAGGATATAATAGAAACAGTAATTTAATTAAGAACATTTTATACTGAAATGCTACCTACTATTTGCAGATACTTTTCTTGTATACTAACCATATGAGTTGAAGTGTAAGGTTAACGACACTTTGTAGAAATACTGAAATTCAAGCTTGCGTTAAATTGAGTATAACTATTTTTAATGAGGTGTTGTTAATTAATTTTATGATCAGCCGAGGTGGCTGATCTAGCAATCTTTTAGTTACATCTTCAGATATAAGTGAATCCCGAGTAAGAGCCAGACTTCGGCACAAACAGATCTACTCGACTAGGGTGAGAGGAGGACTTCATCAGTGCTGAGTAGCATTTTTGTATTCTCGTGATCTGTTGTGTTCTGAAGTTAAGACTGCGTTTTAGCAAACGTATTGCTTGACGCCCTCTGGCTATATGGTGGGGCGGCTTGCCTAAGAGGATTGGCGGCGGTCTTTTAAGGTGATCTTTGGCAGATCCAACTGAGAAGTGCAACGGTCTGATGTTGATTAAATATTTTCATTGCTCTTCACCGAGTATGTGAGGCTACTGGACTTATTCCCTCTAACGTAACTTAAGACTCACAGAGCGCGCAGTCATGCCTACTTAAAGGGCGGCGCCGCACTCTGTAGACTTTGAGTAACACTAGTAAAAATCGCTTACTATTGCCTTAGTTAAGTCTTAATAAAAAGCATATATCTCTTTTGAACTTGATTTCCGTTATCATTTTACTTGTCTGTTTTTATGAAGAGGAAATGAGATATATAAAGGACCTGAACTTTTACTTTAATCCCTTTTATTCATTGTTTGTCTCCTAAATAAAACTCGTATAATTTTATTATCTTACCTTTTCTTTCATCTAATTCGTTTTCATCACAGTCCCTCCCATTTATTTAAATACGTCTTTTCGCCTCATAGCTCTTATTATTGTCCCGTAATTCTTCGTACGAAAGCTACTAGATACTAAAATAGTATTTGAAAATAGTAATTATTTTAATAATATCTTTCTGAGTATGCACTATGAAGATAACAGTTTCAACTTGTGACTTGAAACTCCGCTGAACATATACTTCCCTTTAGAAAATAGGTTTTACACCAATTACTCCAGCCATCTGGCTAGTGTGGTGTAATAGGTTTAAAACTCTTCCTGTACCTTTCCTTTCATGTACTAAATAGATGGAAAACGAGCAGCCAAAGGTAGGATCCTCCGACCAGGCGCAGTGACCATGTCTGGCAGGCCACTGTCCAACGGTTGATGTTGGGAAGTTGTATATATGTTAATCGGCGCGAGAATTTCTATTGCGCGATGCAGGATTGTTAGCTACATCATATCCGTAGTGCAGTGTATCTTCGCTAGATGGCGTTGTCACGTGTTTTTGTTGCCGCTATATGTGGAAGTCGCCACAAACGTATCACTTGATGGAAAACGATTACCGTCTCCCACGAGTGCATCACTAGATTGGGCTATGGACCTCCGGTAACCTCACTCACTCGGTGAAAAACAACGCAGGTACAGGAAAACGGTGCAAAACAGTTTTGGCACCGGTTTCCTGTTATACCATGGCATCATAAGGTCGAACTGGCCCATGAACGGCGAAGCGTGGCTCTCCCGTCGTAGGTACAGGGGGAGTTTCAAGATTTCCTTTTTTTGCAATGCTGTTCTCCTACGTAGTTCGCTTAGTCAATCCTAGAAAGCACACGGAAATATTAAGGGTGATTACGTTTTATATTCTTAAACCATCACTAAATAATCATTTGTGAGTACATTTTAAATAATAAACATTTCAAACGTGTTAGTTTAATCAAACCATGCATCGTATATAACTCTAGTACCTCTTACTGCGGTTTTAAAGCTATTTATCTAGTTTGGTTACTAGAAAATTAATTACCTCCTAAAATATTCTGATAACGCTATAAATGTCCAATAAAGTTAATTTATAATACTTGAAAATGTAGCCTTTACAAGTATTTATATTATTTAACAGAATGTCTTTTTTATATACAAGATATATGTTTGTTAGATCCCTTGCATCACACAGTGCTTTTCTGGACATAAATTCTTTGACCTTTGATGCGCAATTAAAATAAATAAATAAATATTTTCGGATATATTAACACACGAAGCCATCTAGTCCCAAACTAAGCAAGGCTTGTACTTTAAATTGCACTATTTTAATTTATTGTGATTACAAAAAGAGAACACATGTATATTTACATAACAAATTAGCTGACCTGGCAAAATTCGTGCCACCATATTTTTCTATAATAAATATTTTCTTAAATTTTTGCAAAACTTGTGAGGTTATCTTATGATTTCCCACTACACAAATCTTGTTTAAACAATTACAAACACACAGAAAAAAGAATTATCCATTTTGGTGCAGCCAATCGGAAGTTATGCGCGTACATAGATTTCGGTGATTCATTTTTATTAGTATACTCGCTGTCCCAGTGAACTTCGTACCACCCGTTTTAATGAAAATTTTCTGAATTAGTGAAAAACTTATTTTATTAAACCCTTGGTAACTTATCGTTGTTAAAGGGTCGTAGTGTATACGACTGAGAAAATATACCACCTCCGATTTTTTTATAGAAACCTTGTGCCTGCAACAATAAGCACATAGAAGAAAAAAATATACAATTTGGTGCGTTCGATCGAAATTTATGCGCGTACATACATTTTTGTGATTTCTATATTTATAAAGATATCATTACCAGAAAAGTACCAAATTCCTAATCCGTAAGCTTCCTTTCAAGCGTTTGGTCAGTGAGATCGCTCAAGATTTCCTTCCAGAGCTCTGCTGTAATGGCTCTACAGGAGACTAACGATGTTTATTTGGTTGATTTCTTAGATGACACCAACCCTTGCGCTATTCACGCATAATGCATCACCATTTTGCCAAAGGACATATAAATAAGAGGCAAACGCTTCTGATAATACAATTACAGCAACTACTATTAGCAATAGCAGTCATATACATCACACAGATATGTTTAAGGCTATAAGGCCATAAGGAGGTATAACTACTGGTACAATGATTAATACGAATTCCAAATTCATTTTCCAAGACCTTAAGAGTTGTATCTGAATATTCCATTATTTAATTTACAAAGGTTTCATGACGATCGGCTATATTAAAAATAGACCGCTGATAATTAATAGATTACAACACAGTACACATAAAAAATATATTTCAATACTTAAATTAAAGTCAACTTTATGAAAACATATTTGTGGATCTGAATTACTATTTTCCAAAACAGAAATTGAGCATCGCTTCTACGAACTGAAGCTTAAATTCACGGAAAAATAAAATTTCTTGAAATAGTCGAATTTTGGGTTTATTTATTAATCATACTTCAATAATAAAAAAAACATTTGTCAAAATTATTTTAGTATTGTATACCTCAGAATTTTTCTACCGAAATGATTTTAGTAAAAAAATATGGCAGAAAACATCACGATATAGACTTTCTTTTGTACAAATGTAATTTCAGTTTAGGTTAAAATTCACTTAAATTTAAATCTTGCTGTATTTCTCCACATCGATTAGTCTTATGCTGTTGCATCTGTTGCTGCATGAAGTTTTTTTTTAATTTATTTAAGGTTAAAAAATTATCAATTCATTTTATTTTAAGCTTCGGACTATCGAAATAAAACAGATATTGGATTCAATAAAAAAAGCAACCTTACGAGCATGATCAGCTTAGCTACATCTTGGTTTAATCTATATTATTATGTAATGTAGGATAACAACGACATAAAATTAGGCGGGAGAGCCACACTTCTCAATGAATATGTCGGCTGGACCGGAGTGATGCCACGGCCTCACAGAAAACTGATATAAAACAGTGCTTGCGCTGTGCTTCACCGAGTGAGTGAGGATACCAGGGACCTACACCCAACAAAATACTAGAAAGGTTAAATAATCCAATTTTTACACTTCAAAAATTTTGTTTTAAAATACTGTGATTAATCTTAGATTGAGATAACTCTACTCGAATATTCATAAAGCTTAATTATAAAATAACAAAATTTTAACAAACCAACCGCTTTCTGAATTCAATATCTACTGTTATTCCGAAAACTATAAATGTAGTTATCTCTTGAGCTTATTTTGTGACACACTGTTTAATAGAACGGCTGAATTAACTAATCTTAATGTTTTGAAAAGTTATTTTAATGAATTTTTTATTAATTCTCGTTATCATAGAAATTTCTGTAATTATTATAATCTTCTATTTTAATTAGTGGCACATCTCCATCCTATTACCAAGAAAATTATTTTTAAAATTGTGTCATCAATTTTAAAATATTACAAAGATGATAAACACACCATTGAAAGTTAAAAGTAGGTAATAATAAATTAGCTGTAGTAAATGCACAGAAAACGGCTTCCGCACTAAGAATACCCCTCAGTCTCCTGAGACTTTTTAAATAATCATGAAACGGACACCAAGAATATTCAGACCCACAACAATAATTTGCAAATTATGCAAAATATTATCCTATGTGGGACTTGAATCCACAACACTCAGTGCCGTAGAAAACGTAAGCGACTACACCATAATTATACAATGCTAACAAAATATTTTCTTACAATACTTTGTTTGGAATATACAACAAATTCTATCGCTTTCTTAGAATATTACTCGTGGTTACAAGGAACATATAACAAGTTAACGACACGCGGAATGGTTTGAGGCTCTAATTCATGTTGTACATCTCAACACGCAGTATTTATGCTTATATTCGACCAAAAAGCGTTTCATTTCACGAAATTTTCATTCATTTGGAGTAGTTAGTATTAAATTGGAATTGGCAAAATATCTAAACTATATGAATCAAAATATTCTATATTGCATTAACTGTATTTACTTGAGCAATGCTTTATTTACTTATAATATAAAATATTGGTTTTAAATGAAGGGCAAAAGTTTATCGTATATTTTAGGAATGTGTACTTTATTCATTCGCGTTTATTCATGCGTACAATGTACGCGTGAATAAAGATTTGTAAAATTAAATTTGTGCCCATTCGAAAAATTATTTCAACAATTTCCAATGATATTTGTTACAATTTATCATTCTTATAACCTTCTGGAGGTATATAGCGTATTTTTTTAATGAAACATTAAAAATAATTATTCTTCTTAGATAAATTTCTTAAATTTATGTACATGGCAATTATTGTACATACAAAAAAAATACCGCAATTTTCTTAGCAACCTGTACATGTAATTTTATGATTGCTAAAACCATTTTCTCACTTCCATCACCCCTCACCAGCATTGACGCGATCAATAGCGGCGGTGACAGGTTTTGTTCAATCTATCCGACCAGGACTTTATGGTCGGACTCCTACGCAGGACAGTCCTCTAGCTAGCATATGCAATGTCCGCACCCGCAGTTAATTAATATCTGTATTAATAAATATATAATTATTGTTGTTTTGTTAGATATGTAACCTATAGTAGAATGAGAAAAAGGTGAGTCCTTTTTTTTAAAAAAAAAGAAAAATCATTAGTTACTGCAGTGACATTAATTGTGTCTCATCATCATAATAATCATCAACAACCCATAATGTCCCACTGCTGTGCTCGGGGCTCCTCTCAGGAGAGAGTTAAGGCCATAACGTCCCCACGTTGGCCAAGTGCGGGTTGGGGACTGGCAAGACTACCTTGTGGCTACGCAATCTTCCCGTTGGATGTTTTAAAGCCGCCCAAAGGCCTCCAACTAAGCTTCACGACTGTTATCCTATGATAACAACCGGGACTGACTGCTTAACGTGACCTCCGAATCACGGAGACACTCGTGGTAACACGCTACCAGCGATCACCCATCCAAGTACTGAACGCGCCGTCGTTGCTTACCCACGGTGATTGTTTCTAATCACCGAGTGCTACTGAGCTATGAGAGCCCTTGTGTCTGGATTATATATATACTGTCTCGGCGGCCCAGCGGTAGCGTATGCGACTGCTGTTCCTGAGGTCTCGGGTTCGATTTCCGGGTCGGATCAAATGTTTGTATGATCTGCAAATATTTGTTTCGGAGTTTGGGTGTTTTCTATGTATGATTTGTATGTATCTACAAAAAAAAGTATATAAGTATCATATCAATTGTCTAGTACCCATAATACAAGCTCTGCTTAGTTTGGGACTAGATGGCGTTGTGTGTTAAATGTCGGAAATATTTATTATTATATATTTCCTGTAGATTTTTTTCGTACATAATTATCGCAGTGGTTCTCTTTGAACAATGAATCATGTAAAAATAATGAAATGATTTTTACTAACTTTTTATAGATTGTATCACTGCACAAATTAAAAAAACAAATTCAAATTAGCAGAATGACTAAAACAAAGATAACAGAGATTTTGACTTTTTAACTTTTACGCCTAATTGGTTTGAAATAAAAGAATTTACTAGTTGGATAGTCCTTTTGATAGATTTCGGCTCACTAGTGTAAAACTCAGTCGCTGAATCATTTAGGTCACCGAATCTGTAGAAGTAATATTAAAAGCACAAAGGGACCAAACACTTCTGATTTTATTTATTGGCATTTATCCAATTCACTCGTTTATTAGTACACGTCAGTAATCTTAAATTATAAGAACTGGGAAAGGAAACCAATAGATATAAAAATAAATAAATTGAAGTGTCTGTTTGGAATGTCAAATTAACAGCTTTTTCACATTTTTCTTCACATAGCCGCGATATTGCTAATCAATGGGCTGTTTAGGACTAAAATGAATGCTCTGCTGCCTGTGCTAACGACTTTATAATGCTAAAATAGTGTGTAGGAGCCTTATGAGTTAAAAGTGGACAGCTGGTAGCCGCCGAGAGTTTCTATTCTTAGAGTCCAGAAGAATTAAGCTCCTGGAGCCAAACTTAATCACAGCAACGAAAAACGTACGTAAAATGGTTTTTTTGTGAGATCGCTGTATGTTACCGGTCGATCTGTCTTATAACAACTGAACCATGGCTCTCTTTATCGAAATCTTAAAGTCTCTTAGTACGGTGTAGATACTATTGGCAGGTTCGCTAAAAGTTTATCATGCCTATATGATTATGTCAACAGGTAACGTGTTTAAAGTAGCCTTATATCCTGTAACGCGAAATTTAATAACCGAATGAATCAATTCAACTCAATCTATATATATACATATATATACATATATATGTTTATATATAAATAAATTAATATTTCGGACGTCTAACACNATATGTTTATATATAAATAAATTAATATTTCGGACGTCTAACACATAAAGCCATCTAGTCCCAGGCTAAACAGAGCTTGTGTTATGGGTACTAGACAACTGATATATATTTATATATACGGCCTATATATCACAGTTTTAATAAAACATATATAATTTTTTGTAATACATAAATATTATACACGAAAACAAATATTTTCAGATCATACAAACATTTGGTCCGACCCAGGCATCGAACTCGAAACCACAATGCACAGCAGTCGCATACATACTATGCCACCAACCAAAATACATTAGTACATATAAAACTGGATATAAGTAATTGAAAGTATTGATAAATATGTAGTACATGTATATTTATATATATAAATTAAATATCTGTAATTGGGAGATTTCAATATTTTTCTTATTTATGGAAATGTGGTCAGTGTAAAGCCGCATAATCACCTACCCGTTTTTTAATCTTTGATGACGTAGCTTGTTTGTTGTGTATAGCTATGGTAATTAAACCTGCTGTTTTAGTATCGCGTACAATTTTGTTTCTATAGCATTTTTGACTTACATTATAAATTTCAAACATATCAAACATTTATTTATTTTGTTGTATATTTAAAATGTATAACTTTGAAGGTAACTTAAATTACATTTCACACCTCATACACGGTAGCCTCCAAGTTAAAAGCCAAAGTGAGAAGGATCTGTGCTATCATACATAGAATATTCATAAACATACTTGTTTTCAATAATTTATTTAAAATACTGGATGTCTAGTTTATTACAACTTAGCGCGTAAAAATGATCACGGTCATTTAATTTTATTCAACATTCTCTTGTTTAATAGGATAGAACCTTTCTCAAATAATACCCTACCTCACTAATAAAATACTAATATTTTGAACCAGATAGCTAGTTCCAAAGATCACCGCGTTTCAACAAACTTTGATGAAAAACATCAGTTTTATCATATTGACTTTTAAAATGTTCTTACAACACTTATATTCCACTTGTATCTCCTTTTTCTGTCAGTTTAGTGACGGATTAAGAATACGGATAATATTCATCCCATGGTTATCATAAGAGGAAACTAAGCATGACAATTACAGCACAGCAGAGAGAAGATACCATGAGTGTCTTATCATAAGATAACAGTCTTAAAGCTTGGTTGGAGGCCTTAATTCGGCTTAATAACATCCAATGGTTAGATTACGTAGCCACAACGTTGTCTTGCTAGTCCCCAATCCGCATTTGGTCAGCGTGGGGACGTATAGCCCTAACCCTCTCCTGAGAGGAGACCTAAGCCCAGCAGTGGGACATTGTGGGTTGTTGATGTTGATAAAAGTGATGGTAAACTTAAAACAAATTCTATGCCATCCCGTCTGGTAATTGTGGTATAGTATTTCAAACGTATTTCTGCGAAAAGCTCTAGGTATATACAGTAAAATATTAGAAGCTGCTGGTAATTGATGAATGGTATTCAGTTACAGGAATTGGAACGTCAAATCCCCCTAATTTAAAATAACTCGAAATATAATAATTTAATTCAAACTATTCGTTTAAAAATAACTAAGCCGTAGTTTAGTAAACCGCAAACAATAACAATTGGAAATGTCATTAAATTTGAATTTGCCTACAAATCTATGGGTCACAATAACTGGTCGTTAACTGAAACATCTAACACGTCAATTCATATTAAACTGAATGGAATGTTTTGTATTTCATACTCAGTGCAAGCGGCTTTCAAATCCACCAGTTAAGTCTTATGACTAAGTCAAACAATGTAAAAAATTTCACCTATAGTCGAAAAAATACAAAATAGAATGGCAGCCAGCCGCTACGGTTCCGTTGCGCTATAAAAACCCACCCGAGCAAACTCTGTAATTCCGCCTCAGCCCTACCGATATAAAATATGAAAGACTGAGCGAAATTCGCCTCGGCTCCCCCAGTGCTCATTCGGCTGTTTCCGCCATCTTTCGGCCAACTCCGTGCGGACGTTACGGCAGTTTCGTAGCATCGGCCGTGCGTCGCCTACGTACCTGCAAAGCCTTTATACCGTGTATTATAAAATTCATTTTTCGGTGAATGTGTTTTAATTCGTGCATTTATTTTGTTTTGTAAATGTGATATTATCTGGTGCGGTACTTAAATGATGTGTTTGTGTGATACCAGTTTCGTAGACGGAGAGCCTGTTTGATGGTTCGGAAAAATGGTATGGATACTTTTTTATTGATAAGTATGATTAGTTAATGGCTGAGCTTAACGTCTTTATGGCTGAAAATTTTGTTTTACGATTTGGTGGAACCTTTTAATTAATTGGTCAAGTAAGAAATGACGAGGATTCTCGAAAAAATGGTTTTGACGTTCAGTGAAAAAAAATTGTTTTGAATAATGTTTTTGACCTATATTTTTTAAATTATTTGAGGTTTGGTGGTGCTCGTTTATCATAACTGACAAAAGTTCGAAATTTTAAAATAAATATAAAACAAGGCACTTTTAACATGGACTTGGACATGAAGTAGAAAATCTGTGTTATTTACAAATAAAAATTGGTGAATAGCATAGAAACATGCTTACAAATATTTGAAAGCTTTATTTCACATACAAAAAAAGTCTCTAAAATATCTCAATAATTTATATATGTATAATGTATAATATTATATACATGAGGATGTATAAAGCTTCAAAAATTATTTCATGTATATAAATACATACATGAAAAATGTATGAAGCTTTGCTGTAGGGCACTAATTAGTTTAAAATATTTATGTAACTCTACATTACTTCATCACATAAATAAACGAATTCTAACAAATAATTGTATTGTATTTGAATCGCATGTGCTGATGTTATTCGGTAGTAAAAAAAATATTCAGGCAAAGTGTTGAAACGTCAAGGACGATAAAAGTAATTTAATATTGAAAAGTATCGCCCGCGCGACGAAATCGTTGTGTTTTGTATCCAATATTATTAATTCAAACTCTTTTATAAACAACTACAGCTTTCAAAGAAGATTCAATTTCATCCTACTGGCCTTAAAGAATATATACAGGTATATAAAAAAGGAAGAAAAATACAAATATGTATGGGTTCCATATTCAAAATACACTATCCACAAACTACGTGATGGCAGGGTTTTTTTTTTAAATATCAAATGTCAAATAAATGTATTTTCGTACTATGATATTCCATAAAGTTTGCAAATATGTATAACGTGTCTTTCAACTACGCTCCAAATACTGTTGATTTTTGCAATACTTGTATTGATACTCGAATCCTACTGGTCCTAGCATAACGTTTAATAATCTTTCATAATGAATGGGCTATACAATATTAGAAATTATGAACGAATTTGATCCAGTTGTTAACGTGTGATGCCATGACCATGTGAATAGGAATTAACTTTTACATATACACATAAAAATATACACTTTTGACGTTGAGACCAGATTGTGATCGCCGTAACCACAGAAACTGGCTCATCGGCAATCAGATCTCAGGCATATAATTATGTATATATCTGATACATGTAGTTCTCGTAATCTCGTGTCACGTTGTTGCTCACGATGAACTCTGAAATTGTCTAGCTACTTTTCACGTCTTTTTAAAGTATGTTTTGCTGGCTTGCCTAAGATAGATCAGCTAGTAAATTTATACCATGCAACATGGAAGTTGAAAAGTATGATAAGTAAAGTATCTATATTGAAGTCTATATATTAAAACTGATTTATTTTTTATCTAAGAACGACTACACTATTGTATTTATACAGTTGACGTACGTATGCTAGCTTTGAAAATATTACGCTCGATTGACACATTCACTTCTAGAAGAACGTATATCCAAAGAATTTATTATACATTAAGGAAAACTATAGGCAAATTACTCGTACCATCACTATGAAGTACTCAAGCGGTCTATTTTACCGTAATTGGCTGTTGACAATGAAGCTTTGCAAGAATAAGGTTAACACCAGAATGCGGGACTTGATGAATCGTTAAGTTTCTTTTGAAAAGGGTGTACCAGTAATTAGAAACTATACCAAGTTGATAACTTTAGATTTTCGTCTTTGTGGAGAAATGAATTAAAGGAAATGGCGTTAAACTATTACGCCACTCAGTAAAGTTAGTTTATAGTCAAGAATCGTTCTTTTACTTTCTCCAGATATATAATGACTAGATTTAGTCTGCATCTCGGCTTGCGTATATGTCTGTTATCGCGCTAGAAGAAAGCTTATGTCTTTCTTAAAGAATAAGTATCTCCATCCGATATATCCAAACGGTTTAGTAATTTAACGCAAAAACGTAATATACCGACAGACAGATAGAATTACTTTCGATTTTTTTTTTTTTTTTATGGAATAGGGGGCAAAATGATCTGACGTATCGCCTGATGGTAAACGAATATTGCCGCCAATGGACACTAGAGACATCACAAGTGCTTTGCCGGCTGGGGAAGGGTTAGGTATGGGCCCCCGTTATCCTAACTCACTCTGTGAAACAGAGCGCAAGCACAGTTTCACACTGGTTTTCTGTGAGGTTGGTCTGTGGTATCACTCCGCGCGGCTCACCTGGGGTAGAATGTTATCATGATAGTTCACTATTTCACCTGTAATATGTTTATGAGAGACCTAGTATTATCGTAATACTTATCTTTTAAAATACCAGAAGTATTACTGACGAGGATCATAGTAATACTTGGCGTAATAATTGCAATTTCCAGTCATGTAAAGTGAGTAATACTACACTGAGAAACCCCAAATCACTTGACACGTATTTAGTCGATTTTGTTGATGTGTGTAAGGTACAGTGCACAGATTTACAGTGCATCACACCTTTTGATTTTAAAACAATAAATAAATAAATATGTCGGACATCTTACACACAACGCTATCTAGTCCAAAGCTAAATAGAGCTTGTGTTATGGTTACTACACAACTGATATAAACATACATATTTTTTTTTGTAAACACATACATATTATAAATAGAAAACACCCAAACTCCGAAACAAATATTTGCAGATCATACAAATATTTGTGCTAATTGCGTCACCAAGGCTGTTAAAATAATCACTGGATGTATTTATTTATTTCTCTTCACTAATCTGTAAGTTAAATCTCTAACCCAAGTCTATCATTTTAGTTATGATTGTACAATACAGGCCAGACTCGAAGAGTGTGATACCTTAGTCTTACAGAAAATTATATTCAGGAGTTTTTCCTTGCTTTTTACAGTTTGAGTAATACTATGAGACAGATCCACCTTTCCCAGAGGCGGTAACGCATTTAAAACTCTTGAGTTGCAAGTATTAAGAGCTGCAATCGCTTACCGTCAGGTGACCAATCTGCCCGTTTCTCTTCCGATATCATGAAAAAGTTTATTAAGTGCTCTAAAAGTATTCGAATAGATAATATATAAGCATATGTATAAGGGTTATAACAAGATGCTTTAGAATTTGCCTTTATATTGAGTTTAACAGAGTTTCTTATAAATACATCTATTTCAATTTCTTGGTACATCTCTTTGCTAAAGTACTTTGTTTGATTACTAAGAAATGGAAGTTTCAGAAATGTTTGTTGTTCCCTTCAACAAAGTACCGTTGACGTCACAGAGCACTCTGTCAATACTAGTTGTCGGTTTATTCTACTATTACGAAGCATATTTGTTTCTATGTACATTCCATACTCGTGAACCACGTATTGTCATACTTTTTTAATATTATGAACAACAAAAAGTTTATAAATTGACAAAATGAGCGATGCCTTTTTTAATACTGTAACGGGAAATTATATAATAACCTGAATTTTATGGCAAATGAATGTGTTATCATCTCAATTGTCAAAATTCATAATAATAAACATCGTCAATAAATAATAATTTTAATGTCAAGTTTTTGTTGTAGCGTGCATTCGTTGTTATGTAATTGGAAATGGTTAATTAGCAATTTTGTTACTCTAAATCGCATTACTACGGCGTTATACCTTTCGTAATAGTGTACATTGGTTGCTTAGTGTTTCATCTATATATTAATACGTGAAGCAAAAACTTTGGATCCCTTTTTACAAAAATTGCGCGGACAGAGGAGTATGAAATTTGGCACATTTATAGTTTATATGTAGAAAAAGTGCAGAAGGCAAATATTTTTCAATAATAATGCTTATAAAGTACATTAAATAAACAAACAAAATATTACACACACTACCATGCATTTGTCACACACACACCTAAATTTATTTATGTCAAATTCAAACTAAGAGATGATTATTTTTGCCTATACTGTCATACTGAGTGTCAAAATTAGCCATTATGAAATCTTGGATTAAAGAGGTGTAACCTTTGAAAAAAGAAATTCTAAATAGTTCTATCCAAAAATTTAAAAGAATTATAGTCGAAATTCGACCTCTAGGTACCACTGGTATTGATAAACATATCATTAAAAAATCGTAAATATACATCCGAACGTACAATCGTAAATACCATCAACAGTTCTCAAACCTACGAATTAAATGGCACTCAAGAATATCTGCTCAAAACTCACACACAAACTTAAAAATTTGTAATAGCAACCAAATATTCTAAAAGTTCTTGTAAGTGTGTTATCGCTAGACTTCCACTCAAAGGCGGGTGATCTTCAAAAGGAATTCTAAAGAGCTGTTTGGACTTGTTAAAATCATGCTCAGGTACTTGATTCAAAGAATCAAGGGTCAACAACCGCTGGGGTATACCGGCAGCACATTGAGAATTTTGCTATCATAAATAAAAAATATTGGTGCTACAGACCAGCCTTGTGTGATCTATTAGCTTTATAAGTTCGGAAACTTTTTTGAAGATAGAGTTTATCTTTAGTTCTCACGTATCGTTTCATAAGTTTGATGATATATTTGCCCATTAAGTTTTATTGCTTGATTTACAGGTTCGTGCTAAAATCGAATCTTATTGTGCTAACAAGTAAAGTCAAAGGTGAAAAGTCTAAACTCTACATAAAATTAAATAATTTCATCTAGTTTGCTTATTATTAGATGTTTTCACCATTCATTTCATGACGGGAACAAAAGTTAACACTTATAATTAAGAATCTTTTTAAAAATAATTAAATTATAGGTTCTCATATTGTATCGTATAGATTTTGATCTTACCAGTAACAGAACCGAAAGTTGAACCTTTCCTTGATTCTAAGGAAAGAGAAAGCATAGAAAAGACTATAACACTTATATTTCTGCAATCGCAAGGACAGTCATATTCGTACGTGTCTACGTTAGATCTAGAAACTACTCCGAAACATTTGATTCATCCTGAGGTTATCTAGAAGCGACTGATTTTAGCAATAAGGCCACCTTTTATACACGACACTTCGGTTATTTTATGTGTTTTGTACTTATTTAACTCTGTAACATTCTGTGTAAATAAAGAGTTTTCTGTCTATCCATCTCAATTTGGAATGAATTTACTTAGTTATTTTATTATCGGATTTTTTCATCATTCATTCCGCGATATGAAAAAAATTAAGACTTGTTAGCAGCACTGTTTTTATAAATTACAAAGTTATAGATTCTCATACAGATTGGTTAGATTTTGATCTTACCAATAGCAGAACCAAAAAGCCCATCACCATTCCTTGATTTTAGGGAAGAGGAAGCATAGAAAGGTCGACGCTTTTGCGTCTCTCCAGTTGCAAGGACAGTAATATACTTACATACCTACATTAGACATAGAAACTATATAGTCTTAAAAATCCACTGGAGAAGTACCTACAATTTTGTTGTGTGTTCTTTTTATATGCACCGCTTGATGCCATGTATTTCTTTAAAATGACACATGGCTATTTCTACAAGCAAACCTTTACTTTGCATATGACTTGGAAGAGTTAATAATTCAGTTCACATTCAATATCCATACAAAGTTGAGACAAATATAAACCACAATTTCACAATTATAATAGGTAATATTTAGTTTGACCGAACAAGATACTTTATCTTTAAAAAGTTTTACGAGAGCTAGCTTTGGAGTGCAAAGAATGTGTTACTTTATAATGAGCAAGGGAACTTACCACAGATCCTTTTCCTTTTTCCCGAATTACGTTGGAGGTGGCTTTAAGTTTACTATGATATGGCTGAACTCCGATATTTTACGTGAGATCATCAGACCTGCAGAACCCAAGTATTAGACAATATCGAAGTACTGCTGAAAGAACCTTGTCGGACTTCTTATTGCTTCAACTACTGGAAACTATTGCCAAAAATTTTCTTATGGTAACCTTCGGTTTAACCTTTTATTTAAATTTAAATATATTAGGAATCACACTTACTCTAGCTCCTCTTCCCTTCTTCTTTTCTTATTCAGAAGGGAGAGGGAAATAACGCAATTGAATCTCTTATGCCACAGCCATCCATGGTGGGCGACAGTCATATACCGATGACCGGCCTGTTCGTTTAAACCCTTTGCCATAAAATTAAATACTTGTTGACCTAATAATAATATATTACAAGCCCCATGAATTGTCCAACTAAGTATCAGGCTATTACGGGCAATATAGATCACCGATCATTTATTCAGGGCTTCACTACGGGAGAGCGCGATTTGGAAGGATAATTACCTTTAAATTAGATTGTTCGATTGATTTATTTTAGAACAACAAGTTAAAATGCCCTTACTCTCACTTTTCTCGGTATTAGGTAAGGGGAGTTGGAGCTATGATAATCTCAAACAAGTTAAGAATTGTTTGTTTTACTCTCATTTTTCATAGAATTAGGCAGGAAAGAGTTGGATCTAAGATAATCTGAAACATGTTAAGGATTGTTTATTTTTCAAACTCGATGAAAATCCTTAACTTAGTTTTTAGGTTTTCGATGAGGTCGTAGTATCCATTAGCTACCAGAACGAGCCAGCCCATATTTGCCGAAACCTTGCCATCCTTTGCAAGCCATGAATAAATAAAAAAATATCAAGAAATACGTCAAATTTAGTTTTTTTCTTTTCTTTATATATAATTATTAATATTAAGCTTAAATAGCTAAAAAGACGTATCACTGGACACAGGCCTCTCCTTAGAAATAATGTTTTGGACTACTGTAATACGTCAATCAGACGTGTTTATATAGAGTTTTTTTTTAAGTTTTACTTTTCTTTTCAACATCTTGCTTTGTTTGTATGATGCTTATTACATACTAATATTAGAACCTGCCACTAAAGAAAAGTATACAAAAAATCTACTCAAATTCGTATGGAACAAGTCGATATCCGGGTACTGAGCAATCAGAGATTTGAGCAGACTAGCTCGTGAGAGCGTATTGTGCCGTACACGTCCGCACCTGCTGCGCAGTGAGGAAACGGCAAGATCGTCGCCGTGTATACTGGATTGGTACCCACAAAATGCAATGGGACAACCTATTTGACTTTTCAAGTTTATTTTTTGATAATAAATAATAGTATACTATTAGAGCATACATCGCAGTGCAAGTGTATCCAGACCTACTATACCGAGGACGACAAGCGATGGATATAAATATGGGCAGAACCTCTTGTGAAATCTCTTGGAAGAAGCCATTTGACGAAGCTGACCACAGTAAGCGGAGAAGTCGTTGCTTCCAAGCTGGCTGTCCTTTCGGAAGTAGAAAGCTTCTATGGCGATTTGTACGCTTCGCATGCATCTCGACCTGATCCCGAAAATGAGGACCCTCGAGCCAAATTAACACGCCACTTCACCGAAGATCTGCCAGAAGTCAGCATTGACGAAATCGAGATGGCTCTTAGACAGCTGAAAAATGGAAAAGCCCCTGGAGAGGATGGCGTTACTACAGAGCTGTTAAAGGCTGGAGGTAAACCCGTATTAAAGGCGCTCCAAAAGCTTTTCAACGCTGTCCTGTTCGAAGGGAGGACTCCAGAGGCGTGGAGTAGGAGTGTGGTCGTCCTGTTCTTCAAAAAGGGAAATAAAACC
>PKRV01000635.1:2522772-2567288 GCA_003709505.1 Hyphantria cunea
CCGACATGTGGTCGAGGGCTCGGGCCATCACTCGGGCTGGTACCCCGTCCGGCCCGGGGGCGGTGTTCTTCGAACGAATCCGAAGAACAGCCGCCCCTACCTCCGATTCCCTGACGGGCGGAATGTCGACCTCTCTGCCCCCGTCGTCTCCGACCGAACTGGCCATCGACGGGGGCGTGTGTTCCGCCCGCTGCGGGAATAGGCCCTCGACCACTTCCTGCAGGAAGCTGGGCTGGAGAGTCTCGGTAAGGGGGGGGCCCGCCGTGCGGAGCTTCTGACGCACCGCACGATATGGGCGACCCCAGGGGTCACGGTCGAGACCCTCCAGCATGGAGGCCCATACCCCAATCCAACGGCCCCTATCCCCCTCACCATCCCCCTTCCCCCCAGGCCACCATAGTGTGGGTCACCATGCTGCATTGTTCTTTTTCGCATGGAGGATGGTGACCACCACTCTTGGATTCTGCTCATGCAATGCAGTAAAAAAATAAATATTGTCTTAGAGATTTTTAGAAAGCATGGAATACTAATATTTTCTGAATATTTTGAAAAGAGTTTTTGCGCGTAAGATATAAAAATATTAAGAACAACCTGTAAAACTATTCCTATGTCAGACAACAAATAAACACGTGTTTTGGTGTTATAACTCGAATAATGTTCACTTGTTGCGATAAAAAAAAATATTTAAAAGGACTTTTTCCAGTTCGGATTTCTTTTAACGTAGTTTATAATATATTTCTATTCGCAAATTTTCAGATCGAATGCAACTAAATATCATGAAAATCGTTGGCTAAGCTACTGCAGTGTTTTCAACAAAATTTGGCTTCCAGATACTTTGATTCTTAAGAAAGGAATATGCTACCGTTCACCACGATAGCCGTTACGCCGGCGGCAAAATCTAGTTATCCAACCAATGTGTATAAATTATTATTTATCCGTTCTGATCCAAAATTGACACATATTATCCCACAAGAACACACAAAAACTTCTACTAATTGACTCATTTAATTATACCTTCCTATCCTCACTCAGTTGGTGAAACACAACGCAAGCACTGTTTCACACCGGTTACTTGTGAGACCGTGCTATCACTGCCGTCGAGCCGGCCCATTCATGACATAATGAGGCCCTCTCACGGTAATGTTCGGTACCTGTGCACTAAGTATGATCATACGGTTTTAGTGTGAAATAACCTTATATAGATATATAAGGTTATTTCACACTAAAACCGTCGAGATCGACCCCAACCGTCTAATTTCTACCTAAGTACCTTATGTTACTTACAACTTCGAAATGAAAAGATTACCGAGAAACTTAACGAAACTTCACATTCAATTATGATGAAAATGTCTCAATGAAAAATTGTCATTAAAATAGACACATATAGCCATACCTATAATTAGAAAAAGATATTAATAAGTTTCAAGTACAATAGGCGCTCACTAAAAGCAATTTCTTTCAGGGAACCTTTTCACCAACGAAATAATATGAACAGACAAAAATAAACAGTTGTCGGTAGCTTACGGATGAACATGTTTGAAGTAGTATAAATTAATTAAATATGTGGAAAAACACGTTTATACGAGAAAAATCCTTTAGGGAGGATAAAAGAAAATAAAATGTAGAGGATTGGAATAGTAAATACTACTCCTACTTATATCTCTACCACCCCTCCCCTAATGGTTCGTTGGTAGGAATTAAGTCCCTTAAGGCATGTAGTCAGCCGATGTACATAAGTGCATGAAGTTATAAATAAAAAAATATGTATTTCAGTCTGCGCGGATATTTAAGCGGACTTCTTGATGCTTCCCACTGTATAGTATTGTGAATGCAATACCCTCATGCGATAATACTTTGTGAGGTCTACCAACTGTTGTTTGAATAAGAATGTCCTTTGTGTCCGTTGGAATGAAGTCCTCCGTGACACGGAATATAGTCTAGTGCAGATAAACGAAAAACAGACCAAATTCATTGGAAAAAAGACTAAATTCACTCAAGGTTAAATATTTCCAGAATGTTTCTTATTTTTTTATATAAAATTTCACTTTGTTTTCTGGTTTTAATCGAATAAAAAAGCTGATAAGCGATTTTGTTTGTAATTAAATCTTTTATAAACTTTTTTATTTTTAACAGCTAGAAGGCACTGATATTTCCACAGTGGTGTATTTTCTTAAGTCCGTGATTGATTAAATAAAAAAAACAATGCGATTACAGTATAAGATCTGAATTGACCTTTCATAAAAGGACAATTGTTTCAAGTCGGCCTGTCCATATGGCATACAAGCCATAGCTATCGTGTTACCTGACCGGTATTATTCAACATTGTCAACTCGAAGCGCGATACAACCACATGCATGCTATTTAGCTGGGTCGTGAAGCACTCAAAACTACCAGAAAAATACGAAATATGAACGAATAAAACAAGACTATATCTAGACTTTACATTTACATACACAAAAAAAATGGTTTACAAGTACCTTATACATTTCACCTCCCTATCCTGTGTATGATATAATTTGATAGCTTACAAGTGACAAATCACTTTGAAACAATTGAATAGTCCTTTAACTCGCAGGAGAAATTTCAAATCCAACGTCTAAGCTGGGAGAAAACGCTTGTTATCCTAAATTACAGGTATATAGTATTAGTTTCAGGACATTTACTTGTCCTGTGGATTTGTGTAAATAGATAGGATTATCCTCTTTGGAGCTAAATCTCCACGGATCGGGAAAAGTTTAAGTTATTGACTACATAACAACAAAATTGCTTGTCACAACACAGTCGAAGGGCGGTACGTTGACTGGGTTATGAATATACAGACTGTAATGAATATTTATTCATTATAATTAAACTATGAAATGGTAATTGTGAGGTCCTAAACAAACAAGTTCGTGTTTTGATTAAAGGACTGCGAATCAAATACAGCGATAAGGGCAAAGTACGCCTGATTTGGGACGGGAATCAAATACATGAAACAAAAAGTGTATTTTTTTTTGCAACGGAAATGGTATTAGGTTTTACGTGATGGATGATTGGATGTTTTTTTAAGTAACACTCAAACATCACAGAAAATATAACGAGGGATGAGGTTTCTACACATCTATATCTGTAAAAGATAAATAGAAGAAAATAGTTACTCTCTTGTCTCAATATTCATATTGTCATCAGTACCAAAGTAAAAGTTTTTACTATTTATAACTGATATACATAAAACGGTATACTTAAATATATATTAAAAGCATGTTATATTTTCAAAGAAACATTTGACTATCAATAAAATTTTACGTACGTTCCGTTCGGCAAATTAAACTTGCCAAAACATTAGACATAACATATCCATATCAATGCATCCATTCTCATATAATTACATACTTATGTCGGTATTTAACCTTTATTACAATGCTTAATTTTGCACACTTTTCGGAATACAAATTCAATGGTATAATAAAAAGCAACAGTAGGAAAGGTTTGCTTATACAGTTTTGGTCTTGTTAACCAACGATTTTTTTTTGTCAAACCTCTAAATATGTTATAATAACTACATTTGTCGGTTTACTAGGAAATTTTGGCACTAGCTTTGATGTATGATAGCGTGAGTTGGATATAGCAGAAGGAAATAAAATGAAGGCTGTGAAAATACGCTCACTAAGAAGTATACATAAAATGTAGATCTATGTACACACTAAATAGAAGTTTGACAGAATGAGGAATGATGGAGGAGTTTGACAGAATGAGGATTAAAACACAACGTTTTGCACATTTTTTTTTTTTTTTTGTATATTTTTAAGCTGCCAAAATGACTCTGCCCTGCCTGATTGAAAGCATGAGCAGAATCCAAGAGTGGTGGTCACCATCCTCAATGCGAAAAAGAACAATGCAGCATGGTGACCCACACTATGGCGGCCTGGGGGGAAAGGGAATGGTGAGGGGGATAGGGGGCGTTGGATTGCGGTATGGGCCTCCGGTATCCTCACTCACTCGATGAAACACAGCGTAAGCGCTGTTTCACACCGGTTTTCTGTGAGGCCGTGGTATCACTCCGGTCGAGCCGGCCCATTCATGCCGAAGCGTGGCTCTCCAACGGTCAAAACATATACATAGAACCTGTGTGATCTAATAAACTTGAAATATCTGTGAGAGTAGGCGCTCATAGCCCAGTTGCACTCGGTGTTTAGAAACAATTACCGAGGGTAAGCAACGACGGCGCGGTCAGTACCTGGATGGATGACCGCTAGTGGCATGTTATTATGAGCGTCTCCGTGATTCGGAGGTCACGTTAAGCAGTCGGTCCCGCTTTTTATCATAGGATAACAGTCGTGAAGCTTAGTTGGAGGCCTTTGGGCGGCTTGAAAACATCCGTCGATAAAATTACGTAGCCACAACGTTGTCTTGCCAGTCCCCAACCCGCACTTGGCCAGCGTGGGGACGTATGGCCTTCACCCCCACCTGAGAGGAAACCCGAGCCCAGCAGTGTGACGTTATGGGTTGTTGATATTGATGATGATGAGAGTGAGTGTGTCTATCGTCTCTGCTAACTCCGAATACAAACAGATTCCTACTTACGTGTGTCTCTATGATGAAAATAAACCTAAGACTATGCTAATCTTTAACAACTACTGAATTTCTATTTAACATCCTTCTCTAAGGATCGTAGCAACGCTTATGAAGATTTGACAAGTAGAAACGACATTAACTACAAACACAGATAATTGATAAGTAGAGGATAATGCCTGTCATAAATATATGTTTTGTAAAAACTTCATCCACCCCACTTCCTGTGTCCCGCAGTGCTGGAAGCAGCTTGTTAAGATAGTGGTTTTTCGTACTTCGAATAACTATAGGCTTTAATGATTTCATCATTAAACAGCGACAAAATCGGTATTTGTTAGATGAAAAAGGCATTGAAAATAATGAATATAATTTTAAATAATTTTCTCTTTAAACAGTTTATGTTTTAATTTATGCAAGCATCCACTACACACGAAAAGGTTTTTCGGAGTTTTTAGAAAGAATTTCTTTTAATACATTTTAGTTTTTCACGTAAATTTTGGTTCCATTTTATAACGTTGACGTGTTATGAATAATAAATAGAAAATATTGAAATATCATCACTGAATGCAAAAAAAAAGTACCAAAAATATGCTAGGAAACGGTCCAAGCTGCTCAAACTAAAGTGTTGTGATGTGTATATGGAAAATTTTAATGAAATTAAATTCAATAAAGTAAGAAAAATAACGCAAATATTCTTCGGGATTTACAAATTTATGACCAGGACAAAATTGAACTAAAAATGAAAATACTTCAAATTCTGCTACTGATTACTCATTAGCCCCAAAAGACTGAGTGAATAAATAATCTTGCCTTGCCATTTTTACTTATCTTCACACTTCAGCAAACATTCAAGTATTCAAAAGTCACTCTAAAGTCGGTACACTTTTGATAGCCATTTTACTTTAACTAGCTTAAAAATATTTGTTTTTTAAAGATCAGTTAAATACTTAGTTTCTCCTAAAGCGATTCAGAGACTAAGATGTTTAACCGTTTCTAAAAGTAAAATAATGTCACTACATAGTATAAAGCATAGTGACTTCCCGCTGTCACTCTATGCCTTTAAAACTATGCAACGGATTTTGATGTGGTTTCCTTTAATGGATGGAGTGAATTAAGAGGAAGCTTTATATATATGATATAGTAGCGAAATACTGATAATTTTAGAGGTTTCTAATGCGATGCTGTCAAGGTCCAATTTATCTCTACAGCGAAAATCATCCAAATTGATTTAGCGGTTTATCCATAAAATCGTATCAGTCTGTGTGAATAACTCATTAAAAACACGGTAACAACCGGAAATAATATTTTTTTGTATTTAATTTAACTTTCTCGTTAATTGATATATTGTCTTTTAAATTGCTAGCTGGAAGATCTCGTATGGAAATAATTTATTTTTGTTTCTGATTTATTGTTATTCCGAAATTTTTGTCTGAATAGATAAATAAAGGAAATAATGCTGGTAACATTATTATTATTATTAATCTCTAACATTAAAAAAACTATTAGCTATATCAAGTCCTTAGACTTCGATGGATAAAGTATAGTATAAGGACTGCTAGGTCATAAGTTTTCAACGAGATGATTTCTGGACAACAAAAGCAGCTGGGACTCGAATATTTTATTAGTGAGATCATCTAAAAAAATACTCCGATTTCAGATCAGCATGTCGGTATTTGAACTACACGTATTTTTAACTTCTGATGCAAAAAGAAGGGTGTTATAAGTTTGACGTCGATGAGTGTCTCTCTTTCTCTCTCTGATGAACCGATTTCGATGTTGTTTCCTGCATTCGTAAGTCAGTTTCCTTCATCAACAACCCATAATATCCCACGTCACGTTAAGACCATATGTCTCCACACTGGATAAGTGCGGGTTGGGGACTGGCAAGAATAAGTTGTGTCTACGTATCTTGCCATTGGATGTTTTTTAAGCCGCCTGAAGGCCTCCAACTAAGCTTCACGACTGTTATCGTATAATAACAACCGAGACCAACTGCTTAACGTAACCTCCGAATCATGGAGACGCTCATGGCAACATGCCACCAGCGGTCGCCCATCCAGGTACTGACGGCACCGTCGTTGCTTACTCTCGGTGATTGTTTCTAATCGCCGAGTGCAACTAGGCTATGGGCACCTCCTAGTTTCAGTTTCCTTGCGGTGGTTTTTGGTTATGTTTGGTTAATATCATTCCAGCAATGTATGACTATCAGCTCTTTTCCAAAAAGATGTAAGGAATTTTTGCTTATTATTACTCGATTAAGTGTAGGGAGATTTATAAAATTAATTTTTGCTCGTTAAGAGATTTGAATGGTACAGCTTTGTTTTGCTAAAATCTAAACATATATAGTAAATACCCATAAATAATTGTAATTTCTAAAATAATTATATCACAGACACGTTCTGGTTCCCCTATACTGAAGATCCAACCAGACTTAAGAAAAAAGGATGAATTACTGTCTCCTTGGAGAGCTCTCAACGTCTATATTATCGTACTTACCTTACAGTGTGTTTTAAATATATCATACTACATACATTAGATAAATGTATAGAAAAATAAAATGTAAATTAGTCCAGACAGTTCTGTACAATAATAGAGTCCACCACTCAAATTTGAAACTTTTGAACAGTTTTGCAACGACACAGAAACTTTCACTTATAGTCTGCCATTCGAAATTAGTTGAAGTTTTACGATATATATTAATAACTGATGGTAGATTTTCAAGTTATTACGGATGAATAGAAAGTTTTAGACTTGACTTTTTATAACTTTGATATTTCAATTAAGCAAGCATCAAAATTTTTAATTGTTCAATTTTTGACTTGCAGTATATTTTTGCTTATATTTTAATATAATTGTCTTTATTGGGTATGTTTCTGTCGCTATTTCCATTAAAATAAAGCCGTTTCATTCATAGAAAGGATAGAGTATCAACTAATTTGAGTATTGCAATATTCATAGCGTCTGAAGTCCTGCTCACTGTTTTTAAGTAAGGGCCGCCAAAATGACTCTACCCTGCCTAATGGGAAGCATGAGCAGAATCGAAAAGACTTTTCATGGTTACGTTAAATTACAGATTATTAAGAACATTCAAAAGTAAACTAGCTGGTAATTTTCAAGCAAAACCATTTTATAATTGTTTGTGTAAACTCTTATACAATGCTAAGTAAATGAAACTCCTCTTGCAATTGTGCCGCAATCTCGATTTGCCTCGGTATACCAAATCTTATCTAAAACTTTGTTCGAAATTGAACTTTTAACTGCAGTGAAAGATATTTAATTAAGTTTTTTTTTTTTTTTAGTTCTAATTGAGCTAAAGACACAAACACATAAGTTTGTTTTGGTAATTTAAGCTACGTTATTTTTTATAGGTCTGATATTATGAATTACACAAAAATTTAATATTTCTTTATTATTTGTCATTATAACGATACCCGAGGGTGTTTTACGTTCTCAATTTATACACAGATTTGCTATAAAGTTTAATAAAATATTTAACATTCCACATTTTTATTCATTTCTACAAAGCCTGTCTGATCCATTGAAAACAAACAATTCACTGATTGCTTACTTAAATATTTAGTTTTTGAGAAAGTCATTTATTAATTAACAGACAGACAGAGTACTGTAAAGTATATCAAGGACATTACTACACTGGATCACTAGAAAATTAAAACTTCGAACATTAATGGGAAAAAATATATAAAAAAGACATATGTTAAAATTAGATCTCATATTAGGCCTGGTAGTTCCCCCGTTTAACGAGTAAAAAGGGGAATAAAAGCATATTCTAAGTGATAAAAGCAACGTTGTAAATGGTTGCAAAAAAGGGTTGTCCATTCTCAAAGGCATTTAGATTGGGCGATATTCCATCCCTTGTATTTCTGTTATTTTTAAACTTGGAAGCTTTAATTTCATAAACATTCTAACTTTTGCCAAAAATTTAATAAAAAAAAATTGATATAATATCACGGCTTGGAAAACAAAAAACTGTATGGAAATAATAACGAATAACACTTTACAATAGGGTCACGCATTAACTGCTTTATAAATACAGTACCGGAACGACGGAGCTCTGCTTATATATACTTTCTTTTTAGTAAATTGACAATAAATGTATCCTAGCTACATCGAAAGTTCCTGCAAAACAGTGAAGTTCATGAAAATCGTTGGAACCGTTTCCGAGGTTCAGTTTACATATATGCAAAAATTGCTTTTTAAAGGTTTTTAGATATGTGAGTCACTTCCAAAAGGAGACGAGTCCCAACCAAGGTCATAACGCGTCAGAACACAATGTACGCAAAACTTATAGAAATTTAATAATTAAATTATTTAATTGAAGTAACAGTAAATAGTTTTAGTGAAAGCACTCAATTTTCAATCATTTTGACTGCCTCGGTGGAACAGCGGTGGCGTATGCTACTGCTGTTCTTGAGGTCTCGGGTTGCATTCTCGGGTTGCATCAAGTGTTTGTATGATCTACATATGTTTGCTTCGGAGTTTGGGTGTTTTCTATGTAGGTTATGTATGTATTTACAAAAAAAGTATATATTTATATCATTGGTCCAGTACCTATACTACAAGCTCTGCATAGTTTGGGGCTAGATGGCGTTGTGTGTTAGATGTCCGAAATATTAAATATTAGAAATATTTTAATATGACTAAAATGTGCCTATCAGAAAAAGAACGTTGGAAATAATTAACAATTCTTCAACAGGTCGTAGGGTTAATCCCTCTACTTTTTGTATTAAGAGTTAAAATATTTCTAAAAATTATAGTATTGAGGTAGTATAAATCACGTCGTTTCCAGCACTTACCTATCTCACGCTACGTTGTTAAACCTTTCCTCTAATGCTAGTATGAGACATATTGGCAAAGTGCCACATGTGCGACTATGTCTTTACCTAGTTTATGCAAAGCGTGTTCAAGCAGGGCTTTCGATCTAATTGAAACACATTTTACTATGGCTACAAAGATGATTAAATCACTAATTGCTTATAAAGATTATAATTCATCGTAAATTAAAGATTTTTTTTTGAGTTCTGAAAATAACGTCTATACAACTAACTTAAGAAATCATCTAATTAATTTTAAATTTTTGTATCAAAAGCCTTCTTTATAAGTTCTTTTGAATTGAAAATTTTGAGTTTTTCCCAAAAAAAGATACTGGCATTGAGTTCATGAATTAATCTCATGTGCCAATATCAACAATACAATGTCAAAAAAAAATTGTCAATATAACAGCTAAAATAAAATGTCATTACTGTGTATGTTAGTGAAAATGTTATTTAAAACTTGTTATTCCGATAGCAATCAGTGGGAATAACCATACGGAATCACATCAGTGGAAATCGATGCCATTATACCAGCAAATAATATAGCTAGGAGAATCCAATTTTTGTTTCATATCGGAGTACACACAAAAGGCACATATAATCACGATAAAACTATTCAGACGAAATTGGCCATGAAAATAATTCAGCATTTATCAGACATTTCATACAAAAGTAAGAATTAGTTGGTATTTTAATAACATATCGACCTTGTCTAGCCTTTATTGACTAAAGTAAGGTGATTGTACACTTGAGTGTTATTCAAAGCTTCGATATACACATTTTAGATATGAAAGTTTAGTAATTAATGTGAAAAGACAATATATATATTATCAGCCCCATTAAACAAACGTGAGAAACGTGAAACGTGAACAAAATAATTAAACGTGAAAGTTACAGAATAAAACGTAATTATAAATAAAACAGTAAGGAGGGAAATAATAATTTATCAAAAGTTATATTCGAAAACCAAAAAACTCTTAAAAAATAAACGATAGATACAAATGAAATATGAATCTTACAATTAAAGATATAGCGTAATAACGGTAGCGTAGGTTACAAATGAGGATTCAAACAAATGAATGTTATAATAAAGTTAGTGCATCAATATTTCTACATACGTTTCAATACAACAATACAGCATGGTAACCCACACTGTGGGAATCTACTGCATCATTGGACACTCACCAACGCAACTCGTCAACTTTGCTTCTAAATCTTCATACTGATTAAGAAATCAACCAAACTATCGGCAGATCGAAAGTCTGCAGCTTGTGGGGGGGGGCTCTAAGTATAGCAGTAGCTCCCATTGTGTGAGGACCTTTACAATACGAATTGTGGGTAAATATTAGCTACCCTCCATCGAATAATAGTGTTACTTATTCTTTGATTTTCGGATAATACAATATCTACTATTTATTTATTTGTAATTAAGTTTGTGTGAGTTGCGAACAATCGACTGATTTCTCAAGTATGTGTGTGTTTGCTTTCACTTGAATAGTTCTACACGAGTTTATGAACTAATTTAATTTATTATCTCAATTAACTTGCTCAACTATTTCGGTAGTGAAGTAAAAGCATATGTGATTGCTGGGCTGAGGTCTCGGGTTTGACAACCGAGTCGCACAACAAGTTAATTGTATGATCCGCAAATATTCGTTACGCAGTTCAGGGGATTTTTACATAAATTACAATATGCTTGTGTTTACAGAAAAAAAATATAAGTATCGTATCAATAAATCTAGTTTTCACAGTTTAAACTCTGCTTATTTGGAAACTAGATAGCGTTGTGTTTCAGATATATAAAAGAAATGAAAATAAAAGCTTACTAGAAGCTTTTTCTGAATATGTTATTATCTCTCATATAGGAACACGATGGTCAGTGTGGCCCATGAACACCTGTCATTCAATAGTCATATGTGCAGTGCCAAGCTTTGAACACCCATTTCAGAATTACTTTGATAAGCTTACTCGCAATTAAAAACCAACCAAAGTGCTAAGAACTGAAACTATGTGAAGCCATAATCTCGTCAATCCAATTAAAACGAGCCAAAGCATAGCTCTTGAAAGGAAATACCTTTAAACATCCATCTCAAGGGAGATCACAAAATACTCATAATATGAAAATCAATCTTGAATACGCGTTCGAATTGTAACAAACTAATACGCATAACTACAACTAACAGCTGTAGAGATGGAAATGAAGGTGGCAATAGATTACATAAATGCTTAAAATCATGTTATTTAAGCGGACTTCCTAGCAATAAGAATTACAGGTATTTAACCTTGAACAATTACAGTTACGTAATGTGTTTATATTAATTATTATTACTTTCTTCCATTGCCATTCTGTCTGATCTATATTTTCCAACGGACCTTCCCAACACACACAAAAAAATACAACAGTATGACAGACCAGGCTTATAGTCCTGAATTACTTCACTTATAGTCTTGACTTATAGTCCTAAATTACTTGACTTATAGTCCCGAATTACTTGACTTATAGTCCTGACTTACTTGACCTTGATAGTCCTATGTCCTCTTGATGAAACATCACAGCAATGCGCCATTGCGTTGTTTGTTTGTGAGTTTCGTATTTTATTTCACTCCATCTCTTTCGTCACCTCGCCAACAATATGTATATTATGTAAGACTGGCTCAAAATGTATAAAATGAAGGAGTAACCAGAAAAGTAGGTAAAAAAGAAAAGTATCTATGTAAATTTTACATCACTTAACCTGTAAACTTTGTTTTGTCATTTTAGTGTGTAGATCTTTACGTTTTAAATTAGAAAGCTCCAGGAAACGTGTGTAGACTATAGATCCCTAACATAATAGACCCTGAGTCGTTAAATTTCTTACCTTTGATCAGAAACTTAAAGAAAGATGATCAGAAAGAAATATAACTTTTGGGGAAACGAAATACTAGTGCCGTAAAAAACACAAAGGAAAAATAATAAAAACAGAGATAAGAGCGAGGTCAAAAATGAAATCTAAAAATAAACAGAGCTTTTCTGCCGGAGTCTGAAAACATTATTAGTACTCGTTCATAACTTGTAAATACAACTCCTCATAAATCCAATTAGGACAAGAAATCATTAAAAGTCAACAAGTCTATCTATCATCATTAGGGTTACCATTACTTCAATGAGACTTACGTAATGGTACTCGTCAGACGACCAACCCCGAGTGGAAGGACTGTGGGGAAATAAGTAACAATTAGTAACTGTTTTAGTTGGAAAAATATTTTCCTCAACCTAACTTTAGTTGTAAATTAGAAGATTTAAATTATACCACTGTGTTTATTTTCACTAGTAAACAGGTGATAATAGTTTTTGTGGCACAATTCAACTCATAATTAAAATACCACTATGTAAAATTAACAAACTTATGTATACTACATTCAAGTTACCTTTTGCATAATTTATTTATTTTCCCGGTATTTTTATAGACCTCAGTCCTTCATGCAAAATTCTTTTCTTTTCCTTACATCCTACCTTTGATATACTCATCATTATGAAAAATCTGTATGTCCAGTGTTTAAAAATTTTCATTCTTCACATCACAGTAATTGTTTCGTGCTGTTTCGTGCTTGTCTGTGTTGTGTTTGTACGTTTTTGCTAAAATATATTTAAAAAATAGTAAATACGGTCACTCTGTCCACATTTAGATTCATTTAATTTAATTATTATCAAAAATCCATAATATCCCACTGCTGGGCTCAGGTCTCCTCTCAGGAGAAGGTTAAGGCCATAGGTCCCGACAACGTTGTGGCTACGTAATATTGCTGTTGGATGATTTTAAGGCCTCCAACTAAGGCCTTCAACTTCACATGACTTCCGAATCACGGAGACGCTCATGGTATCATGTCGCTAGTGGTCACCTATCCAGGTAATGACCGTGCCGTAATTGCTTACCCTCGGTGATTGTTTCTAATCACCGGATGAGACTGGGTTATGAGCTCATCTGCTTATATTTAACTTCGCTAATTATTTGTAATTATTAAACAAAGAGGAATTAATTGAGAGTGCTCCGACCTTCAACCTATGCGATATTATTTAAACAAAGAATTTATGAAATAATAATTTTACCAGCTTACTCAACCCATAAATCTATTATTCGTGGGCCCTTTTGTGAGTCATCAATCAAAGACTACTTTGATTAACTTTTCAGAAATTAGACTCTTGGGTAGAATTTAAGGAATTCTTCGAATTCTAGGAGGTAATTCTTAGAGAAAGGATTATTTCACAAGGAACGTAGTCTTGAAATTGCTTTGTAAATCGTAGGGATGGATTTTATTACCAAAAAGTAACCACTAACCACTTTATTTAAATCGGCGATCCTTCGTGCCGTAGGGCATTTTACACTAGGTTCACTTAATTTCGGTCTCAACTCTAGCACACTTCGGTTTCAGAGGCCATCAGTCCGCCTGGAGATTTCATTTAAAAGAAAGTCATTTTGATATATCTTTTAATTTTCATACCAACCTTAAATAGGTATCGTGTTACCTGTGAAGCTTTACAAGTACAAAAGTACTATTAAGTCTTGATAGTGTACTCAATATGTTACATTGTTGAAATTTTCTAGTACATTAGTCTGTCTAGCGAGAACATTGATGTCTTAGGTCTTTGACTTTAAGCGTAGGTCACTCAATGTCGCTGTTCTAAGACAATTTTCTTTTTCACTTAAAAATAAAAGGTGTAAAATATTTGGCAATGAAATTAAGGACTGCGTGAAAGAGAATACCAAGTGAAAGCGAAGAATGAAACAAAAAACCTGATCGCACTACTGCTCCTTCTTTAGATTCTAACTTACATATCGGATGAGTAAATATATTTTGAGAATATTGTATAACGTCTAATGTAAATTTTGATTTTAGACATTACAAAGATGAAGTAAGATTTTTGTATTTGAATATACATTTGAGTCAGGCAGAATCTCAAACACATCGATTTTTTTTAATTAAGGTTTGTAATATTGGAGTATCTGTATGTAAAATTAAAATAATCGCTTTTCACTAAATGCGTATGTTAAGTATAGTTTATTTTTGTATGTGTGTATGTTCCGGCTTATCTCTGGAACGGCTGGACTGATTTTGACGGGACTTCTAAGGCGGATAGCTGATGTAATAAGGTGTAACTTAACTAATTTTCAAGATTAGCTTTGCCTCGCGGCGTGATCGTTGCCTGTACAACCGCGGGCAAAAACGCGGGACTAAGCAAATAATTCTATAATTCTGTTTAACCAGTTAAAGCTGTAATAATTATGCTATCAAAATTTGTGCAACTCGTTGTAGTTAAAATCGCATCTGATTCAAATGAAATGAAAATATGTAAGCTACTACTGTGACTAGTATATGAGCTAGTAACTGTTGTTGATTTTGGCGCTAGTATGGGATATCTCTCAGTAAAAGTACATCTGATTTGATAAACACACATCGCCAACAGTTGTACACATCATAAGTTGTCCTTTGTTGTTAATTGCTAGACAGACTTTCTTAAGAAAGAAATGTGACCTAAGTTTATTTAAAGAATTGAATGAAGAATAAATAGAGGTTAGCTTCAGACGCAGGTGTCGTGCAAAGGGTCATGTAGCTCCTAATCCGTTCGATAAATATTTTTTTTTACCTGAATCAATTCGATTCAAGGTCAATTAAACACATTTCATTAATTTTGTTTGAACATTCTTAACGTGACTGTACCATTGATTTGAAAAACATCATCAGAGCTGTAAAATTATTTCTCATCCTAGCTTTGAAATCGCATGGAGTTCGATTCCGTCACTTTTAAATTAAAGTACAAACATAAAATTCGACTACCATCCTTATATACTTCAATGTATTTAAATAAGGGTCACGTTTCATTTTATTTTGTCTTAGTACAGTCTACAACGAAAGTAATATGTTAATAAAAAAATGTATGTATTGATTTATAAATTTATGTTTTCATGAAAAAATATGAAAAGCAAATTTCCCTGCAAGGAAATTATAATATCACCCATTTTTATAATACATTTTTGCGTGAAATTGTATTTTCCTTACAAATAATTCAATCTATCCAATAATAAAGTTCTACTTGATAATTTTAAAATTAGAATCATGTACCAAAATGTTTATTAAATCCTTCTTATTCTTTTATAAATGGCAATGTGTGGTTTTTGTTACCTCCTTCTGTCGCTCATTATATGGATTCACGTAGAATTTTTTTTTAAACATTAAATTTAAAATGTACTGGTAGGCAACTGGATACGGCTGCCCTAAATGCTTTGCGAAAATTCACTTTAACTACAAATAAACTATAAATCTGAGTACCTTTTTGATTTTGTTTTTTTTTTCCTTTCTTGGACCTTCACCCCACCGGGGTTTGCGGCGGGGTGGTGTGACGAAAATAAATCTGAGTACCTGTGCCAAGGTACTTTTACTTTATTTCAATTGTCCGAAAATTGAAAAATTAGCCCCCAAAAACTTGTTTTATATTTTTTTTGATGACTGTACAATAGACGAGCTTTTATTTTGCAATAGGTACTAACGAAATATCTGTTTAATTATGTTGACAGAATTAGTGATGGGTATGAAGGGCTGACGTGAACGGTAATTAGTACTGTCCCTTTTAGGATGTATATTTAATGTTATGACCAGGCGGAAAATTTTGTGAAATATGTTATTTTGGTTTTGGGTTTGACATCTAAATGAAGAAATGGGGAAAATAGAATTAAAGACTTTGGTTATTCTTTGACATAGAAATTTCAGATGGTAAAGTTATTATAATATAGTGACGACGACAAAAAGGAAAATATACTAGAAATTTTTGTTACAGTTAAATGTTCTTTGCGTAGACTTTAAATTATTAAAAATATTAATTCAATTTAATTTGAAATTTATTCATCGTATGATGTGTCGGTCCAGTGGTAAGTTACCTGACTGCTATGCCAGAGTTCATAGATTTGATTTACTTTCAGCGCAAAGATTTTATTGATGAGCACGACTCTTTTCCGTATCCTAATGTTTTCCATCAGTTATATGTATTTTAAAATAAGTATGTCGTTTAGAGTTGAGGTTCTGCCTGATTTTGGATCAGACGTTCAAGTTTTGTCAACACGACTTGATTCCAGTCTATACTCTTCCTAAAATTATTAAATCTTCTATTCTTTTGTTTTATTGACTAGTATTTTATTTTGATTACGTGACTTACCGTTGAGATACGTCGTTGGTATATATTTGTTGTTTTCCTATCATCATCTATGTACGTAGAAGGTCAACTTGGCTAGAGAGCAGTATTGCTTGCTTTCAGGGGCAGCGGTAATTACTTCCCATCACCTGTGACCTTTCTGCTTCATTACATCTAATTACTTAAAAAAAATAATTCATATGTCAAGCAATTAGCTCTCACCTAATTTTCAATAGAAAAACTGCTTTATCTTGGATTCCCCTAACACGCTGTAGAGGAGATCCAATTTATATTCCAGTAACACAAGTATTTTCACACTCCAGTACTCTATAAAGTTAGGTAGGCATTCTTGCAAAGTGCTAAGGAACCAGTTCCGCACAGCTCATAACAGGTCTAGTACCTCGTAAAACCTAATTGTAATGTTTGTCCGTCGACGATCCAACTGAGGCCTTAAGAGTGATAATGTTCTTAGATAAGTATCTGGAAATTTTATACAGATTGGTTTGTTTGTTCCCCTTTATGGGATAGATCTACAATTTGCTAACGGAGTAAATTTGTTTATTGCAGGAATTTTTTAAACCATAAATGTGTCAAGTTTTTATGCCAGGTAAATATACTGTACGTAGGTACTAGAGCCACGCTTATTATCGGTTGACCAGCTGGCTCGACCGGGGTGATACTACTCTCTTACAGGAGACCAACCTAGAATGTCATGTTTCGTTAGTGGGTGCCATTCCGATGGCCCAATGATGCAGCAATATCTCAATAGGCCGCCACAGTATGAGTCTCCATGCTGCATTGTTGAATTGTTTGCATTCGCAATAATTATGGCAACCATATAACAAGTACTTTAGTCATTTTGACAGGCTATATATGAGCCAAAGTGACTCTAATAAAAGGTTTTTCTTGTAGTTAAATCAGACATGGCAGTTAGTGTTAACTACTGAAAAAGAACTCCGTGAAGCCCCAAACTTGATTGATGATTGTAGAGGATATTTCAAGGATAATTTGATAGCCTTGAAATATCCTCTACAATATAAACATATATATTTCTTTAATAACAAAGAGTGTTAAAACAAACACAAAAGTCAGTTAAAATAGTAAATTAAACCCAGCAGTGGACTGCGATAGGCCAATGATGGTAATAATGAAACTCAACCCAGTGTGGTGATATAATTTGTAAACTTTCTAAAAATCTAAAACACAAACTAAATTTTTAAGTCATATTTTTACTGGATGCTTAGTACCCAGTATTACTCTCACAATTAAGACGAATATAACACCTCCAACTTCAAAATACATCAAGCCCTACAAGTTACAACTACACAAAGAAATTAAAATTCATCCCTCTAAGACAGTCAAATAACAAGTAATGATTTATAAAAAAATAAAACCCACCTGCGTCAATATCATATATAAAACATATAAGTTTTATATATATTCGTAACCACCGTTAAAAATTCTTTATTTTTTATTTTGATATCAATTTTGAAAACATTTTTTGAGATTAATTATTGACTCCAAAAGTCCTTAATTTTGTTTATTTTTAATTTTATGTATCCAATGTCATTCTCATGCCTAAGACGAATCTATTGACATCACTCACACAAATATATGACAAGCCTTTTAGACGTGCCAAAGAAATATACATACATGTGTATGTATGTATATTTCAATTTTATTATTATATTTATGTGTGTACATACATTCGAAAAACATATCCCTTCTTCTTTCGCAGTCGGGTAAAAATAGAACAAACTGTAAAATACATTAAAGTGAAGCAACTCTACAAGTAAAAACAGTTAATATAATTTAAAAGTTACGAAAAATACTACCATTAAAATATGAAACTTAATTGAAACCATACTCCTATTAACATTCCTAATTCGCAATATCATTTGCATAAATTGTATACCACCATCGTTTGTTAAACACGTAACTTAATTTAAAACGTACGCTCATTAACCTAGTGTATATTTTTCACTACGAACAGAAAATTATAAAATCTTAATTGTAGTGGTTTTCAAGAGTTGGTATTTCATTCTTTTAGAAATTAAAAAAAAAATATATTAGTTGTGATAAATACCGCAAAGGGAACATTGGGTTAATAAATAATTTTATTAATATTTAGGCACATTTTTTCTATATGTGCCAAAATATTAATAAAGTTATTTAAATCATACTTAGTCATTTCCTGGTTTTTCTAAGGTACCTTATTTGTTATACGTATTATAACACTTTATCTATAATTGTGTCTAGTCCATAGTTATATCATCAATTCGAAAGTAACTCGGTTTGTTTATTACGCTCTACGAAAAAAGCGCTGCACCGATTTAAATGAAATTTGACATGATGATACTTTAGTTCTTATGGAAAGGACTAAGTTACTCTTTACCGTGATAACCGACATGTACACAGGCAGAGCCGGAAAACCCGATATAATATACACTGTTTAAATTTACAAGTGTCTAGTATAACATTATCATCAAGTCCATGGCCTACAGAAATACTAGTGATTCTAAAAGGCCATTTGTGTGTTATATTTGAAAAAAAACCTTTTTAGGTTCCAGCCTTTTTTCAACGTGTATTTAAATATAATTCCTTTTATGTTCTCACTTCGCCAAATAAGGTCAGATGATGTTTTTCACACGGGGCTATTATTGCGACCTTACTATAATCCAATTCCAGTTTCGAATTGTAATTTTGTAAAAAGGAGATTAATTTATCGGAACCTTACTTTACCCGTATATGAATAAAGTCCCAATCTGTTTTGTTTTTTAATTTTTAGTCGGCAAAGGTGTTCTTGGTGGCAATTGGAATTTTTAACGTAATGTATTTTCTTTTCGTGTCAGCAGAAAACAAAGTTTTTGTATCTGTGACTACACTGTGGCAGGACGACAGATGGCCTCACCTGTCACCTTCAGGCTTGCGCTTATGGAGGACGGAAATCGTTTTGCGATCTCTGGCGACTGAGTCACCTACGATTACGACCCGTTCCCGGGTATGGCGGACTGGAAAAGTTCTAAACTCGATTCCACTCCAACATCTTTTTCGCAGTCATAACTTGCTCTCAGAACGAGACGATTAAATTCCACAAGCTCTCGCTCCGCACCCACTGTAATTATGTTACCGAGTGAAAGTGAAAGAGTACTCCGAAGGCCGCCATAGATCATGCCTCGATTGGCTCGATTAGAATGTGGGGAGCATTAGACATTCTGCGAGCGTGTGGAGCATCGTATCCATGGTCTTATCATTGCAGTATTGCGGATCAGACACAGGTAATTTCCACAGCTTCCTTTTAAAGTGATCTACCGAGTCAGCCAGTACGAGAGAGTCCCGTGATGCCTCTTGAGTCTAAACTCCATAACAGGTTAACGGGTTGTACCGTCGCAATGACTTGCCAGCGCCCAGATGCCCAAGTGGTTCCTTTCACTCCTCAACAGGCACCCGGTGCTGCAAGGATTTCTGAGTTTCAGTACCCGTACTTCAAGACTCTGACCCAACTCTCATGCATCAATTTAGCACTAATTAAGTACCGCAAGGGCTCTCGCCTGCAGGTGCCATGGTGGAGTTCCGGTAAGGAGTCTTCCCGACTCAAAGGAGCTAGCGCGGTTTCGATTAAACCACTTTTATAAATTTGATACTTTAATACACACGTCTCATCTCAAACTACGCAGATAGTTTCTAAATTTCCACAAGAATGTTTATTACTACAGATCAATAACACCTAGGCACAAAATAAATAGTAGTGCTCGTCACAAACTTGTTTGAACTGAAAATTAAAATGTCACTCTAGCGAAGTCCTAGGCATCATACGTCTTTTGTCAGAAAATATTATTTAGTATTAGTTGATATAAAGTTCTAAAACAAGTTTGACAATATTCTTTGTCCTGTAAAACTGTTCAGTGACTTTTCGGAGATAATACAATGAAAAGTTCCAAAAACCAAGGAATGTAATAAAATCTAAATATTATGAGAAAAGCAAAATACCTGCCAACGAATAATATTATATGAATATTGTGTCGACGTATTTTGATGTTATAACTATCCCTTTCCTCATCTATAATATACTTTAGTTTTTTTTTAAGGTTATCGTTTTTTTACTTCTTTTTGCGTGGTAAAAACGAAACACATTTTTTTTCACAGACTAATGGATGATCGGATAGAGCGCTAAATTTGAAACAAGGGGTATATGGTTATATTCTGAAACAAGATAAAATAAAAAAAACCCTTACGTAAACATTTCATCGAGTAATCTCACGCTAAAAATGCCTTACATCATCTTGGAAAAGAACTCTCTTACTCTTATACTGCTGGACCGATATTAACCAAACATAGAGAACGATAATCTAGATCTGTGTTGTACATCGCTATAGTCATACAAGAAAATAAATCCATTCTTATATTAAAAGTTCGAAATTATCTATTTCTGTCTATCTGTTACGTTTTTGCGGCTAAGCCACTGCACTGATTAGAATAAAATTTAGTTTCAAGATAACAGAGAAAGAACATAGGCTACTCTTCACCACGATAAAAAAGCAAAATCTAGTAAACAATAAAAGTACTACCAATACGTATTAACTATTATTTTTCCATTTCGTAACATAATTGCCACAAAGTATTCCTTATAAACACAACGATAACACACAAAATCCTCTACTAATTCTCTTATTTAATAACTCCCTATTCATAATCTTCAGTGGCAAAATGACGGTGATTCATAGATTATCGTAGTTTCTGTAGGCTACTTGCCCATTTAGAATGAAGGTGCCTCATCAAGTCATATATTAACAATCATGAGAGTAACCGCAATGTAGAACGGCGTGATGTGCATGCTAATTACGGTAATACTGCATGCATGGCTAATGGCCATGCAAATGAATGTGTAATTACGGCTTTTCATGAAGTTTTGCCAGATGGTTCTGTCAATTACTACTATTTTAATGGACGGTTTGGTTTTTAAGAAAATGAAAGACATAGTTCTTGACTAAACTCAATTTGAGTATACGACTTATCGTGTACTCAAATTGAGTTTTATATCAAGTATTTGACACAAATTGGTGTCTTCTATGACTAATTAAATTTTGTAAAAAAAAAATAAATAAATAAAAATAAATTAATAAATATAAATTAAAATAAATATAAATTTTAATTATAATAAATATATTTTTTTTTTAATTTTNTCTTTCAAACTGGGTTAAGATTTTTTAAGTCTACTACGACTACGACACTAAACTTTTTTTAAATTTCGAACAAATCAGTATTTTTAATTGCTTAAGGTGCGTTTATATAAATGTGTCCACCAATTGGATGTCCGTACGTTGTCTCTGTAGTGATAAATTAAGATTACCGAGTGTCAGTACCTCAGTGGGCGTTGTTAAATGTGACTAAGGGATAAATTATACAGGACAACATCACTGCAAAGATAAGGAAAACTGAAAACGAACCCCTTGCCAATCCGTCTAGCCAGCGTGGTACTGTAAGTCAAAATCTCCTTTCCAAAGAAATATGAAATGACGGTGATAATGATTATATAATTTATACACAAATGATACATATATACTGAAACCATTTAAAGGTAGACTGTATAAAAGCGTGGAATAGATTAATTTCTAAGTACAATTTTGTTTCACTCAACCGTAAAATTCAATATACATATTTCAGAATAATCTGAACCCACTTAAGTTATCATGTCATAGGGAGGTTCGGATAGCAATCATACGAGAGTCACGTACGATCAGCTCACTCAACTGGGTGACGTTGTCATTACATTTTATTGGTAATCTAGTACTTACGTAACTTTTTCAGCTTGGTTACAATAATTATGTTTTAGATGTTTGATAGATACACTAAAATATGTAAATAAATGATATATGTTAGTTGATATAGAATAAAAAACAATATGAAAATTTAAATAAATAATTAAAAAAATAATTAATTAACATTTAAATATGTCTAAAATGAAAAAAAAACACTCTTTTTACATTTTATGAGCTCTTAAACCGTTTACTAACTCACATAAAATTTTACACACTCATTGATGTGGAAACAAACCATTTTTGTTAAAATAAATATACTCATCGCTCTTCAAGCTATCATGAGTTGGCAGTCTGTTTGGGACGCTTAATTCTCTTTCTAGCCATGACTAGTACTAATGCTGTAGATATATATATTTAATGTTAATGTTTGCAGGTAAAGACGCTATAAGATTATAGAGTAATACAGTTACAGTTATTCAAGTGGATCCCCAATTTTCGTTTTATGGATGAACCTGCTAAAGTAACTTTACTCTGCCTGATAGAAAACGTGAGCAGAATTCAAGAGTAGTGGTCTCAATACTTACTACGAATGCAGAAAATGCAACAGTGCAGCATTGTGATCCACACTATGACGGTCTGTGAAGATTCGCTAAGCACGACATTTTGGGTTGGTCTTCTATGAGAGGACTACGGGCCTGTGTGATCATGTGAACCACCAGGAGTTTTTTTAGAAAGATACGGGGACATAAACAATTTTTTTTTTTTATTGTTTTATGTCCCTGTATCTTTCCAAAAAAAACTCCTGGTGGTTCATATGACCCATCAACTATCGACATGGGCCCGTAGTCTAAAATTAGTATCACCCTGATCGAGTCAGCTCATTTGCGATGAAATCAGCATGGCTCTATTACTTTAAAACGCTAGTAGTTTTAACTTACCGTGGGAGAGTCACGCTACGGCATGCATGAGCAGGCTCGACCGCTGTTTCACCGAGTGAGTGAGGATACCGGAGGCCCATAATCCAACCCTTCCCCTCATCCCTCTCCCCATCGCTCAAGGCCGGCAACGTACTTGTGATGCCTCTGGTGCTATGGGTGTCCATGGGCGGCGGTAAACGCTTACCATCAGGCGATACGTCTGCTCGTTTGCCTACTATTCCATAAAAAAAAATTGACATTATTGGACAATAATAGCTTAAGAAATTCAACCTTCATTTTTGAACATTAAATGACTACACTTGAGATGTGAGCAAATTATTTTAACTCTCTTTTCTAAATTATTCAATTTTAGGATAAAATTCTAAATTTTCCCTCGCCTGAACGATGAAGCTTATGTTGAAAGGGTATTTGAAATGGATTAAATTCACAGAATACTGTGAATCTCTAATAAGAACGGTATTAAGTATTCCTGTCACTTACTAAAAGCAGTTCAGATATTATCATATCTATCTGAACTATTTCACGTAGTGTTAATTCTTCTTACAATTAATCAACCATCAAAAGTGTGATTGAATTTTCAATGGTTTATGAGTAATTGATCATAAAGTTGATTTGCCTCACAAAAATTGTGTTTTATTTCTCATTTTCTTTGGAAAAACTTTACCTAGTACGGGTGTATTAAAAGAAATAATAAATTTTTCGTAGTAAGTATTTAGAAACTATTTTAATATTGTTTATTTTTAAGTGCTAAAATCAACAAATACTAAATTTTTTCTAGTTTGTTACAATTTGCATATAATAATATTCACAATAAACAATTAATATAAGTGTAAATTAAACATTAAAGGTTAACAAAACTGAACTTGATAACAATCGTAATCTTATAACTGGATATAAAAAATGCACTAACTAAATTTGCTTTCATTATATGCAAGTTTCGATAAAAGAAGTCATAGAATTTTTTACAACTGTATTTGAACTATATTTTTTTATTTGTTATCGATGTAATACAATGAAGTAAAGAAACTGAGGTTTTATTCGAACGAATGAATCATTCACTGTTTTTATTTACTCATCGGTCACAAACTTTTAAATCTTTATCTATTTTTCATGTCTACTTTAGCCTTTTAGTCATTTTATCTCTTTTCATTGGCTTGATTTAGAACTGGCAGGGGTACAAAATACTTTCTTGATTAACTAAGTAGTAAAAAAAACGCGTTATATTTTTATTCATTTACCACAGTTGGAAATATTTATTAATTACTCTTTCCAACTCGCGATTTAATCCGTTGTTTCTACTGTTTATCTTTAAGATATCCCTCCAGAAGTTTGAAGCAATTCTATTCAAAACTTGTGAATAACTGTAAGAAACGAAGGATTTGTAGTCATGTTCGTCTGGCATTCATCCTTTGTTCTTATTTTGGTAGCGTTTTGTTCTTGTAATCAAGTTCTATCTGAAGAAAATATCTAATTAGATGGACGGCCTTATAGATATAAATCTGCCTCTTTATACAAAGAATCGAATTCAACTTTGTGGCATTAATCTTAACTTTAATGTTCATCATATTGTTAAAAAGTTATAATTCTCGAGTATTTATCTCTTTTTTACTCTTGGGAAATATATTTTGATGTTGAAAAGCTAAACAAGTGTAAAACCACTTGGCGACGAGAGACATGTTCAAGGTTTCTAGTTAAGTCTTCATTTCACGCTTTATACTCGAGTAAATAATTTAAGTCAAGTAAAAACCCGGCAAATGTGAAGTAAACTCATGTGGGTTTTGCACGATGAATATAATATCTCAACTAAGATTAAGTTCTTCCATTAATCTCAATTATAATTGTAAGCTTTTTAAAGCCATTTGCTATGAGTTTTTTTGAGACCTGTTGGCTTGTGATTTATTTTAATTCTTCTTGTTTGATTTACCAAAGAGAATTCTAAATTTAAAATAATTTTAATTACGGTGCACATCTGTGTGTTTGAATAATAGAAATTCCTACACTTTTAATTTATCGGGACTAGTAGATGTAAAGCAAGATTTATTTACTAATAAATTGTTTATAATGATTATCAATTAAGTTGTGATTGTTTTATGTTTTTAGTCGCGAAAACTATACATTAATTAAAAAAAGTAAATCTAAGTCTAAAAACTTTATCTAAAACTTCGTTGAATTATATTAATATACATTACAAAAAGTTAATCGTCAAAAACTTTGGGCAATTAACCAAAATGGCAAGAAACAAACTAAGTACCTTTATATAAACATCTACTCTCTGTAAGACCTGAAAGCCGCACACTAATTTATTTCACAAACAAAATTGTGTGTTTTAGTTGAACAAATTCTGTTGGAATCGAATTCCGTTTCATAAATTCGAAACTTTAAAAAGGCGTGGTAAAACACTTTGTTATCTGTAAACAGTGCGGTGAGGCCTGACAATAAATATAACAATAAACTTACACATTTAACACTTATAATATAATACAATATTGCATTAGAAATTTGTTTTGGTTAGAAAAGCTATTACATATTTAGTAAAACTAGAAAGTGTAATTAAAAACTAAAATGAAAATAACTAACGTAAACACCGAGTAGTAAGTGGTTTATACTTTATTAGGTAATCTTAATTAAGCAATCATTTGCGTAAGTATAAAAATAAAACCTTTGAGAACTAAAATAAAAATGTTAGTAATATATTTGTAAAAAGTAGAAAGAGAATGTGAACCAAAAATGTATATACAGTACTTTATGAATACATCCCCAAGATATTTTCTTTAGTACCAGCATTTTGGACCAAATTTTGGTTTTTGTTCATAAGAAAATTTATTGTGAGAGCTAAAAAAATCAAGATACTTAGACTTTGTCAACTTATCAACCAGGTTTTTGAATAAAAATTTGTTTAAAATAACAAAAATAACATTTTGAAAAAACTGTACGCTGATCGGTTTCCATTGAATTATTTTAATATATTTGCATAAATATTTGTCTTGTTTATAAACAATAAATGCACTCGGGAAAATACAAATTTAATCTTTACTAAGAGTAGCCTATGTTCTTGTTCAAGAATCACAGTGTCTCCGTGCCATGTTTCATTGAAATCGTTACAGCGGTTTGGCGGTAGTGAGACATACACAAAAAGGTACTTTCTATTTTAGTTTATAATGTTAGCATATGGGAGAAACAAATTAAAGCAGCTTTTCATTTTGAAAGGATCAGCTAACACTAGTCCGGAATAAATGTGTACAGTGTTTCATTACGGAAATGTACTTAAGATTTTAGCAGACGTAATGAATACCTACGTTGTAATTATGACACTAGGTTTTGTTGGCAGACGGCAATTTATGAACGTTACGGAAAATACTAATAAGAAAATGCTTGAAGGCTTAATTACTTTGTATACTGTAATAACTTTGAACAAAGGTTTATGTTGATTTTATATTTTGAAATGGTATGAAATAAAATTGTTTTGATGACAAAATTATTACATGTCTCTATTTTATTTAGTTCAAAACTTATTAAAAATATTTTTTATAGAGAATACTTTATTTTACAGAGAATATTATTTTGATACTCTACTCTGAAAGAAAGCATGACCAGATCCGAGAGTAGTGGTCACTATACACTTTGCAAATGCAGACAATTCAACAATTCAATATGTATGGGTTGTACTACATTATGACTATCTATTGAGATGTTCCTCCACTTACGAATACTAGAATGATGTCATTTTAGGTTGATCTTTTGCGAGCGGGTAGTATTACCCCTTTCAAGCCGGCTTGTTCGTGCAGAAATCAACGTGATTTTTCTACCTTTGATGATTATCTAATTTGATGATTATAATAGGGGACAAAGAAGCAGATAAGTCACTTGATGGTAAGTGACCGCCACTACACCTTCAGCTGTATGTATACCTTCAGCTGTAGAGACACAAGAGTATTGCCAACCTGTGAGTGACCGTAATCCCTCTTAACTAAGAAAGTTCAAAAGTAAGGAGAGCGTCGATTATCTCACTCACGAGACAATAACGAAAGATGTAATGCATGAATAGGATAGTGATTTAAGCGGTCACCACGTTCTTTTCTACTTCTGTTTCATATACATTATGTTTGTGCCCTGCAAAAGTACATTCAGGAAAAGTTAGAAATGCAGAATTTATTTATAAAAGTTAAAAAAAGGTTTGCTTAACTACAGTTCCTTTTTATATTCTCTAAAAAAATGAAAAGGAAACATCGAAGTGCCTAAAAAGTGACAAGTAATTATTTCCGATCCAGAAACTTTGATTATTGACAAATATTCTACCGGATTGTTACTGAAAATCCAAATTAAAGCAGACGTTCATCCTTTTAAAGGATGTCACCCTAAATTCGGAAATTCAAAGTAAAATCCTCATTCAATATCCTAATTTATTTTACAGACAAGTTGCTGACAGCGGAGCTCCGCTCTTTTGCTATCTTCCCATTTACATATATAATGATAGCACTCAATTTGTTCTTAGAACTGATTGTAACACTTCCATCTGTATATCTATTTGAATGATAAAAAATATTAGATACACACAGTTTAAGAGTACATCATAACATAAACCTACCTAAAAAACAATTGTATTGTCGTGGCGTTGGTATTATATCAGTAAAATTATTATTAAATGCATTACTTTGAAAGTATTCTGACGTATATCTGTTGAATTTTTAGATTCTGAAGAATTCCTGGAAAAAGATATCTAAAAACTTTGCTTGAAAATTATTTAAAAATTCAGCATCTTTAAGATGTAGCTGCTTTCTTAAAGTGATTATTACGAGATGGATATTAATATTATATTTTTTAGAAATTGCTGTAAATATTCTCTACTTTTGCTGATGCAGTTATCTTTGTATCATTTAACGCTATTCACGATAGCAATCAAATATGAGGGTCGGTATTAGATAAAAATGATTCAATCATAAAGCTACAACATTTTTTTTCTCAACGCTAGGCTAGCAAATAGTATTGTAAACTTAAAAAATGTAATCCCAAACTTTTTAACAGCTGTACAACACTTTTGAAATTTTTATGAAACCGTTGAATTATTTTAGCTTTAACAAAACTAATATAGGTTGTCTAAACAATAGCCACTACGTTGTCTTGTCAGTCCCGCACTCAGCCAGCCGGCTTTTTAATGTGACATTATGGGTTGTTGATGAAACAATCAAAGTCTTTCAATCAGATTAAATGAAAAAGTCAAAGCCATATTTTTTTTTCCGACATTTTAACACACAATGCCGTCTAGTCCCAAACTATCGATCAACTGCCTCGCTGGCGCAGTGGCAGCGTATGCGAGTGCTGTGCTCGGATCGATAAGGTCTCGGGTTCAATTCCTGAGTCAAATATATATATATATGATGATGATGATGAAATGATTGCAAAATAAAAATTGTATTGATGTGGATGGGATTCAATGGAAAGATAGGGATAGATACTGCTTACATTAACAGGTTGAGGGATTTATGTCCTTTATGTAATTCCACTTTCCTCGTTAAATTCTAAGCGCAGTAATAGCAATGAAAAATATTAAAAAGTTTTTAAAAATAAACCCTCAGAAAGGTGGTTTACCTAAACAAAAACTATACAGTTGAATCTAAAAGGAGGTTTAAAACAGTGTATCTACATCACCCTCCAACCACTGGTTAACTTTTTGTTAAAAAAATATGCGTTCTTTCCTACCCAAATAAAACAAACACAAAATCAGTTACCAACTTTATCGTCTATTACGAATCGTGTCTAACTTTCATTGTAAAACATTGGTTGTCCAGCTATAATTGATTTCGTTCTATTATTTTAACAAAACAAAAGAATATTTTGTACCTACTTAACGTTAAAAGTAATATTCTTTTTATTTGTTTCGCATTTTTTATTTTTGGGTTATATTGTTTCTTATTGCTGCCCTTTTTAGCCGACTGTGAAAGAAAGAGGGTTATGTTTTTCGAATGTATGTATGTAGGTATGTATGTATATTTTAGCATGCCCTAGAGCGTAAATGTTTGTCGTATTTTTATGTGAGTGGTGTCAATAGATTTGTTTTAGTTTTGAGAGTGATACTGGATATATCGAAATTAAAAAAATCAAAATTAAAAATACTGGCAAACTAAAAAGAAACCCTTACTTCTATATGCTCATTTTGATGTTAAGGATATTGAAATAAACTCATCCTATCCACTTGAAATGTTTTGTCTTGACACATGGATATCATATATAGATCTGGATAATATTATCAATATTAATTTAAATTGTATTAAAAAGTCAATCAGTGTGATTACGAAGCTAATTCTTTAAGATTAGACGTAGTGAAGGAATTGAATGTTATGTACGATGGATGGCTACATTTTTATACAGATGGCTCTAAAAGTTCTGATGGTAATAGAGCCGCGTATCACTGTCCAAGCGGCTCAGCTATGTACAGAATTTGCTCACCTATTTCAATTATGACGACGGAGTTAGTTGCAATTTCAGAAGCTCTAAATCATATAAATGGTTCAGGTGGCCAAAACTTTGTAATTTTTACAGACAGCAAAAGCGCCTGGCCGTGGTCACAGGCTGACTGTCCAGCAGTCAGCCTGTGACCACGGCCAGTGCAAGCTGAATTGAAATTGTTCTAATAAGAAATCGTGATTCTATAAACCTAGCATTACTTTCAAACGTCTATTCAAATTTTTTCCTGGCATAAATATAAATTTTAATGTTCCTTCAGAAATGAATTACTGTATCAAAATTACTTTATAACACGCTATAATTCCTGAAGGTGAACAAGGCGAAAGGTTTAAACAATTAACATTAATTAAGCTATAATTAATTAAATGTTCATTTAGACTCGCTAATTTATTAAAGCGTAAAGTCTTTAAACAGGGTAAAATTATTTTCTTCATGTTAAAGAATAAATGAAGAATAGTTATCGCTAATTAGACGCATAAAATATTTTTAATGAGCCAGATTGCCAGGCCTCTAGAGGTATAAATACTAGGCCTGTTCAAAAACTACTGACAAGGTTTCTTAATCACAGGACTAATCTTTATAACAGGAAAGCGTGTTATTAGTTATTACTTTGATTAAAAACAAGTTCATTTTATTTTCTCCCAAAATGTTGTACGCTTCGAAAAGTAACAACGATCAAATAATTTACACAAAAAATTAGCTATTAAAAATCAAGTTTAATAAACCTAATGATGATAGAATGCTTAAATAACGATTTTACTAAATATTTAAGTACTAATTAAATGCTAAGTGAAAAACTTATAAACTACTTGTTCTAGTGATTCACAGATTTATGCCTTCCATATTAGTATATTGTACTAGTATTTGTAATATAAATTTGAAGGTATCTCTACTTCTTTATTTATTACGCTTTCACAGCTAAACCCCCAAACCGAGTTGCATGAAATGTATAATAGTGATCCTTGATTCTTGAGAAAGGTCAAAGGCTGATATTTACCAAAACCGATTTGCAAAAACCGATATACAAGCAAGCAAAGCCGCATGCAAAGCTTTCACGACTTAAACGCTATACCGATTTCAATGAAATTTAGTAGGGAGACACTTTGTTGAGGAAAAATCTAGGCTACTTACACGGGCTTCTTAGCCGCGAAAACCACAAAAATATTTACGCGAGTGGGGCTGCGGCTGTTAGTTAGTATATAACATATAAACTTAAAATCAATCGAAAATTTGGTATTCTTATTTGGACTAAAATATGTTTACCTATACCTATATATTAATAATAGCATATAATAAGGAATGAATTAAAAAAAACACGACTGCGTTTATATATTTTTTAATTTTGTTGTACCCAGTGTCAATGTCACGGCTAAGCCGAATCTATTGACGCCACTCACATAAAAAGATGACAAGACATACACTCAAAAACATAACCCTCCTTATTTCGCAGTTAGGTAAAAAAGAACCTAACTTCGAAACCATTAATAAAGAGCAAACTCATATCACTGAACGTCGAATTTGTATCGCAAATTTAAAAAAAACGTTTATAAATAACCACAGGTAGCACAATCTGTTAGCTTACAGATAAATGCGACATTGGAACAAATGGAATTAAAAGTTTCCCGGGGGATAGAGCTGCGTGTGAGGTTTTCATTTATTTTGCTATTATTTTTACTAGTTTACTTTTATTTTTGTTACAGATGTTATTTTATCTCGAACTAAACCTTACATAATTTTCTCAACTCATTTTTACTTTGCCATTAAACTATTAAAACAATTCATCGATAAATATTGCATTGAAATGATTTTTACATAAAACACCTTCATCTATTAACGAACTTTCAAATGTATTAGTCCAATATATGTAGCAATCCATGCTGTGATAATAATAATTAATTCATTTAGGTCGCGCACAGACAACATCATTTCAAAAAAGTTATCTTGAGCCTATTATTGTCCCCTGCTGGACATGGACCTCTCCCATTTCACGGTACTCTGATTGATTTTAGGCTTCTTGTTTATAGCTACTGCCAGCGATCTTGCGCAATTCGTCACTTCATCTGGCTTGTAGACGTCCCGTACTACGTTTGCTGACGTAAGTTAGGCCAACGAGCTGGCCATACTAGCTGCACTAATATGGCCAGCCCATTAGCACTTATAATCAAATGTCGATGACCTTAGAACTCAGTCGGAACATCAGATCAAAAAATATCACGCACATAAATCTTGTTTTGACGCAGTTCGATTAAACATACAAAAATTGTTCAGGTTCATTAGATTGGTACACGTTTTTCAACGAATATTAAAATTACATATGTTTTAGTGTAGATTTGCGTCATTAACGTTATCCTATGATCCGATGAAGAACTAATTAAGGTCAGATCAATCCTCGTCAGTCCTAAAAAGCTTAAATTATATAAGTACCTGAATATCGTATGCTTTAATATCATTTATTATGTGACTACTGATATATAATACTCTAATTTTAATGAGATAGTATTTCGTTTCTGTTCGATGTATGAATATAATTTTAATAGAATTAATAAATAAATATTTTTTAGAAATCTAGCACAACGCTATCTAGACCCAAGTTAATCAGAACTTATGTCATGGGTACAACCAACATATTATAAATATAAAGCACCCAAACTTGGAAACAACTATTTGCATATCATACAAACGCTTAGGCCTCATTTAACTTTTATTTCAAATAACACTTTTTACTGTTTGTTTTTAGCCCCTTGATCGGGTGCTTAGTGTACCTGACTGCTGAAAAAGAGGTCACATCCCATTTAGGTCAAACAATTACGTGTAGTATTACAAGCATTTGTTCGGTATTTTATAAGCCTTCATTTTTTTCTAATGCCTACCAATGTGACTATATTCTGCCCGATGGAAAGCATGAATAAAAGCCAAAAGTAGTGGTCACTATACTCACTCATTCTCGTCTACATTTGATAGACTATGCAAAAATACTCTGGTCTCGCACTTGCTAACGAAACATGACAGCACGATTCATTTTAGATTGGTCTTCGGTGAGAGGGTAGTACTGCCCCGGTTGAGCCGGCTTGTTTGAGCTAAACTGCTAAGCCTACCAACCAACCAAAACTAAAATACGCAATAGTAAGTTGTGTAGCGTAGATAGGTATTTTTGTATTTAATAAAGATAACTCTCGCACTCAGAACATTCCTGTATCACAGGAGACTTTAGGAACAGGACAAATTTTTGTGAATGTATCCAGTTTTATTTCATGTGGGTTTTAGAAACTCTTCACTTTCTTTTTAGAAACTCATTGCAGTAGAAAACCGTGACCACTTAAATTTATATAATAATACTGCGCTTTTCGTGTACTTGTCACATAGGGAAATACGACTTATGATCATAATGCACATAACAAATTATCGTACTGATTTAAATTTGCGTGATTTGAAAATTGTTGTATAAATGGTATGAACATAATAACTAGATGAACATATTTTTCGTTATTCTTCAGCAAAATTTTGTTTCACCTTCATACTATTTATAAGCTTGATGTAAATAGAGTATTATATTTGATGATAATGTACATCGTTTCCTGATTCATTTCATAGAATTGACAAATGAACGCAAGACCCGCCCTTCTATCGTAAGCGGCTATCATATATTAATGCTTACCTTGTGGAATATTAGATTAAAGCTTTTGTAATTTGTTAGTATTTAATACATTATTTCGAAATTGATCGCCTAATTTTGGATCCAGCGAGGACCCAGGAGTAGGTATACGGCAGAAGGTAGCCATACGTAACCGTTCCTCTCTGTAACGTATAAGGCCCAAAATGGGGCTACGAATGAAGTTACGATTATTATGTAGGAGTTCGTAGTAACAAGCAATTGTGTTTGAATGTAAGTCGTACGTTTGCAGTGTAATAATTTTCCACCACAAAAAATGACAGACTGTTTTCCATCGAAAAAATACGCTATGGTTACTCTAGTTGGCACTGGCTGATGTTGCTCTGTGCATATTTAAAAGGGGTGCCATAAACAAGAATGAAGTAGTACAAAACACACTTTACTATTTTATTTAAATACAAATTGAACAATTAATACTAAATATATTGAGCTTCAAACATTTTTATTGAAGTTGCAAGAAAAGACTGTTATACAAGCTTCTAGTGACTGTTATTTTGTAGATTTATTATTAAAAGTACTGTCAGCTTACAGTCAAATCTTTATCTGAATTAATTTCATACAGTACTTTCTGATTTTATGAAATGTAATTCTAATTCTACTAGAGTTATCAAAACAAATTTTCAACATTTGAAATTCGTGTACAAGGGTCCGGAAAATGTTTAATGACGATGAATATTGGAAATTCCAACTGAAACTGCCTTAGGCACCTACTTCAAATTCACACCCAGAATACATACGCATCAAGAACATTACCCGTTTGTGTTTCGAGGTTACGCTTCCTAGAACCACGCTTACGCTTATAGCTCACAATTATTTTAAAGGTGATGTGAGAAATTAAACAGGCAAAAATTTTATGGTTTGTTTTTTTTTTAATTTTATTAGTCATTACGAGTATACTATATTACTCAAGCATGCTAAATCCAAATAGCGTGTGCTGATGTATTTAATTTTTAAAAAAAAGGGGTTCTTTGTTTAAATAAAGAACCTTATAAACAAAAGGACACAAAAAAAACCTACATATAAATAAAACTTAGGTAAATTTATACAGTGGTAAACTAGTAAACGCCTGTCAAAATGCGAGTCTAATTTGTATTGCCTGTCACCCGAGTCATTATTACAAATCTATTAAGAACTCATTTACTAAATCAGTGCAGTAGTTTAAAGGCTACGATGGAATGTACAAACATACATAGATTGCCAAAAATATTACCCTTCCTAAAAGTAAGAGAGAGTAAAAATGGCAAATAAGTTGAAGAAAAATGGAATGGTGGTGTCAACGCCATCTCTTTGACACCTTTCAAACAAGAGTCTCAAACGTATGCTGATAACAAGTCTTCTACACACAAAGAAGTCACTATAAAACTACTTACATATTTAAAAGCATTGCCTCCTTTTTTAAAAAATTACACTGCGGTTATAACTATTATGTCTGAATAGTCACGAGTTCATTAGTTTCCAACATATCTTCCATTGCTATTTTACCCTTTCGTTAAAAATTGATTCCTAGGGAAGACATTTTTTTGGTGTCATGAACACTATTATTTGTCCTGTATCTGGGTAAAATTTATTTATAATATGTATGTCTTCATTAAAATATAAGTATCCATCTTTAGTAACTAAACCGACAGAAGAACTTGACTAGATGAAAGTTGTTTAATAAGCTTTAAATATTCCTTTTGAGAAACACTCGTTATTATTTACATTATGTGAAATATTAACAGTAAAACTTAATATTGTGTATATTGTTTACAAGGGAATTTATAGAGTAGTAAACGCCCCTCAGTTGTTCTAGTCAGTGTGAGAACTCACTCCATTATATATTATAGAGTGGTAAATACCCTCAAGTTGCCAGTTCAGTTGTTGTAGGTTGTTGTACTCACTCCATTATATGATTACGCAGGTATATCATAAATTTGGGAGGGTTTGGATCCCCTTATAAAGTGCCAAACATATTAAAAGGTAGGGGAATACGCGGTTATTGAAAATCAGAGGAGGGATTTTTATGATCAATCATTTATTTACATTTTCAATTGATAAGAATGTAACACTTATGGAAATACATCTTAATCAACCTGTTGTCGTCTAATAATGGCAATATGAAATAGTAAGCTACGCTAATTGAAACAAGAACGAACTGGCTTAACCGGGACGGTAATGCGCTATTCTAGAAGGTTATTCTGAAATGACAGCATCAGCGCTGTCGTATTTTGTTGGTGAGTGCGAAACCGGAGGCCCAATGGTGAAGAAGCATCTTAAAAAGCTGCCATAGTGCGGATCACCAACTGAATTGTTACATTGTCTAATTAGCAATGAGTATGATGACCGCTACTCTTGGATTCTTTTCAAGCCTTCTATTGGCAGTTTTACATGATAATAAAGAAATGCATTAATATTAAAATAAAGACACTACCTAGTTTCGGGTCGTTCACATCATGTCATTTTCAAGACCATATTTTTGGTACTCGTCAAAACATGAGCCGAAATCGATAAATTTATAGATTATTAACTGTACCTGCGACTTCGTCCGCGTGTAATTTTAGGTAGCATTTGTAGAACCTTACAAACACTGGCTGGAGGAGGACTTTACCCGAGAAGGGGTTCCGATCAATGGTACTGAAGAAAGCAATGATAGCGCGTAGAAGAAAAAGAAAACAATTTTATACATACATACACTTATATTAAAAATCTAATCACTATATGTTATATTGTTATGTATATATTTAAAAAAAAAACATGTTATAATAATTGAAGATTGGAAATAAACGGATTTGATTATTATATTATTTAATACATTACCTAATTTTGGGTCGTTCATACCATGTCGTATTCAAAACCAATTTTTGATACTCCTCAAAATATGAGCCGAACTCGATGAATTTATAGATTACTATTTGTACCTGCGGCTTCATACGCGTGTAACTTTGATTAGCATTTATAGAATTTTTCATCCCTCCTTTAAATCCATTATAACCTTATTTTCGCTTTGAAAAGTCGATAGAGTCTATAGTGTAGCCTATGTCCCTTATCTCAGGCTCTAGAATATCTGCGTACCAAATTCCATTTAAAACTGTGCAGCGTTTTGGCTGTGAATGCGTGACAGACAGATTGAGTTACTTTCGAATTTATGTTATTAGTAAGGATAGTACTGTCATTAATATAATATAGGTTAATATATATACAGTTTCGTTTCGATAAAATGAACAGAACTAAATTTACAGGAAGGATTTCAAAATGTTGTTATTCAGTTTCGTTACAAATGAAAGTCATGAAATTGCGTTAGTAAAAGTAGCCATTTAGATTATGATAATCTATCCTGAGGTGAAAAATATTCTCAAAGGGCATGTTCATATTATACGCGTAAAGTAATACCTTTTCTCATATATTAGTGTAAGATTTTATACAAAGGAGATATTTTGTTCCCGCAGACAAACCACGGCATACGTTATTAAGTATATTATTTGAACGACTGTGATAAAAGATCAGATTCCCGTCACTCCTATAATATTACATTTTACGTAATCCACATATACCCTTAACCCAAATATTTTCTAGCCCTCTTTGTGCCTCCTTAATGTCGGAGGGAGGAGGGAGAGTGATTTATCTACTATTCAAGGTACATTATGTGGTAGTCGGTATAATCTGATATCGTGTTACCTCAGCGATAAAATTCATGGACTCTTGTGAAATGAAGCTTGGTAAATCATTTTGTGTGATATATAGATTAATTTTTGTAATTGGATCGGCTTTTTTGATGTTATGTTAGTTTTATTTGTTTATATAACCTGACTTTTATTCTGTGAAGACTTATAAGTAAATGTTTGAAAGAATTGTGGCTACAGAATCTTGAGATTTTTATATTTTTTTAATGCAGGAACATTACAACTGCATAGAGCTTTTATTTTATTTTTTATGTTTTACTTGTTGTTTTATTCTTTTCAAAGCTCTAGTATTCTCCCCTTCCTATATCGTGACAAAAAATTTATCCTCCTCAAAAAACTCTTTTTTATTATTACTAAGACTAGTTCCGCCCAATGGCATTACTTACGGTTTTATATATATACATATATATATAATAAATAATAGCTATTTTCGCATTATCGGTTATAGTTTTTAATCTTGTCCTTCAATTTTAAGTATTGGTTATTGGTCTTATTTATTGGTCCACCATCCCGCTTTGTCTTTTTTGAATAGGGTTTGTTTCATAGATCCTGGATTAATGTGATTGGACCAGGTCATAAAGTACACTTAACAACAATTCCTTGCTCTGACACACAGTTGTTAGGTTTCGGATGTTAATAATTTTCATATACCACCAGTAAGTATTATTTGGCGATACCATAAGGCAAAACATAAAATTGAAAAAATGGAATAAGCACAAGTAAGTTGAAATCTAAAATATACTTAACAACTTTTGGCCCTCTTTTCTGCATACCAAGTTCTTCTTTTGAAGTTGTCTGGTTAGTTCTTACACACTGTTACAAATTGAAAGATTGTATCGTTTACAAAATGGATATATTCAGTTGTATAACAGGCGGCAATTTCATAAAGTAATATAGTATGTTTATGCGACTTGTGACGTATTTCAGACGTTAATATTTATATTTTTTATAAATAATAACGTCCCAAACACATCACAACGCAGTCATAATTGAAGGTAAGACATACAAAAGCGTGGTGAGATAGCTCATAGAGACAATATTCTCTTTTACGACTTCCCTTTGTACAGTTAGGGGCCCCATGCGAATTTTATCGTCCAAGTTTTATTACAAGAACCTGTTTCTCAGCAATCATTGATTCTGAAATCTTTTTTTATGTGTAGACTTATAGTTATAAATATTGCTTTGTAGGTTTTGTTATTTACTGACACTTGATAAAAAAAATATATCTCTGCCTCCTTGGTCCAAAAGGTCCAAAAGTGCTGTTGAGTTTTCCTTACAGTAAATTCTTAATAACAGTTCAGAGTATGGCAGATAAGAGGTGTTTCAAGCCCATGCTCATAAGAGCACGTTAAACCATTGGTTTCGGTCATCATGAACACTTAAAGCAGTCGTTATTGGGAAGTCAATGTCTTCAAATATACTGACAAGTAGTTAAGATCGCTGGTTTGCGGAGGTCCAATGGTAGTCATCATCAAATATCATCATCATCAATAACCCATGATGTCCCATTTCTGAGTTCGTGTCCCCTCTCAGGAAAAAGTTAAGGACATACGTCCCCACACAATCTATGTTATTTCAATAATGTTAAGAGAGAAACCTAAGTATATTGCAAAGAATCTTAATTTTCGTTTTTTTTATAATGACAACTAATTTTTATAACAATAGCTCATTATGATGACATTCACGAAATAATTTGGTTTTAATTATATAAGGGAGTTGGTGTGAAATTAAAATTTTCAATTTCAAAAATTCATAAGAAATTAATCAACATTCGCGTTTAAAAAAAACTAACTGATATATTTTTTAAATATATCATCAAGTTGGTAGTTTTTTCATTTTCTTCGAGACTTTAACCTTATTACAGAAAGTGCTTATATTATGATATTCACTGACTGTGTTGTAGGTTTGGTTCCCACGCGAAATAAAATATCTTTGACCTATAAATATTTTTCTGGGTGTTCTTGTATCGTAGTTTCAATTCTTGTAAAGTTACACGCAAAAATGACATATTTTTACTATGGCACTTGCTTCTTTTTAAATAAAAATGAACAAGAGAAAAGCTTAGTGTGTGTAGCAGTAAATTTCCATATAGAAAAGTTTTACTTAGTTTTTAATAGGTGAAGTTACAAAAAATCGTACTAAGTCCTGCTGCACAGTTTATATCGCTAGTGTTAATAAATTCATAAATTTAAAATTATTAGAACTTAAACATAAAAATTAGAGCATTTTAAGCAAGATAAACTATGATCATTTTTTAATCTGACATTTTCAATATATTCAAATATATTAACACTTAAATCAATTTGCAGGTCGGAAGTCATTCAATCTTAAAAATTAGAAGATACTGAACTAAACAACAAAATAGCAAACGAAAAACAAATAATAATAAAAGTAAACTAAAGTCACATTATATAATATCATTGTTATCTTTTGATTAAGAAACCACAGTTCAGCACATTGTCTACACAAAAAAAAATATGAATTCAGCAAAATATTCAAGTTTCAAGAAAATTATTAATATTTTTCAATCATGAGTGTGTAGAGAAAGTTACGCCGTAGATGATGACGCTACGCATTGGCTTAGCAATCATCATCTACGGCATAGCTCTACTACGCTACTGCTACATAATGTTTAGACATTTTAAAACTCTCATACTCTACATAATGAATGAAACACCATCAAATAAAGTGTTCTTAAGTAGCACATCTTTCTAATATAAAATTTATACGTTATATATCTATTGTTCTTGCACATAATTATCGAAATATAACTAATTATGAGATTATAGCTTTCAAAGATTAAAAAATCTATATAAAAATATAGATATAAATATTGATTTTTTACCATTTATATTCAGTGTTTTAAATAAAGCTACACGTAACCCCTTACTACAGGGGTTGGAGTGAATATTTTTTCTCCCCTACTTCATTGAATGCTTCGTTTAAAATGCATAGAATGTGTTGCCATTTATTTGGGTACGATAATTATCAACACTTGACGGGAAGAGCCGCAGGAGACCTTAAGAGGTTTCCTTCCGGTCTTTATGCCTTAGGCAAGAATAGGGGTGATAAACAAGTAACCATAGTAATTACATTTTTTTAAATATATATACCATACATAGAGTTCTGAACAAATCTTTAAAACATTTATAAAGCTCAAGAGTTTGTTTTATTAAACGTAGTAACCCTAAAAATTGCTGGTAGCCTCAATTTCTTGAAAAAGTCATATTCACGTTATACTATGACAAAAAAAGCGGCTGATAAATGAAAGTTTTTGAAAAAATTAAGAAATTTTATTTCTTTTGAAAAACTTAAATGTTTAAACGTCACGCTAGCAGTATGGCATGGTGTATGAAGATAATTTATGCCCATTCAAGATTTCTGAACAAAAAGTGACTAACCAGTTTTATGATTATAACTGTACTTATTTAATAATCATCATTAATTTTTAATTTAAACTTTATTACAAATTTATATGGGATTTTAATACTATCTCAAAAGTTTTAGAAATGTTGCGCTAGCTTTACTAAATGTTAAATGTTACGCTATACCCTATTTTTTATTCTATACCCCAGTAAATACGTGTAATACGCGTGCAATCTTCTCTAATAATCTGTTTAATACCTAGAGCATAAAAGGTTAGCAAACAAATTATTTAACTAGTGCAGTATTACATAAAATTGTTTTTATTTTATTTTTCTATAATAAATAATAGACTGATGTTTTTGGTTTTTGTTTCAGGTAACCTCGTCTATGCAACCGCTGTTTTGAAATCGTGGAGGGCATTGTATTGAAGACTTTTGAATAGTTACTATCAATTAACAACCCATAATGTCCCAATGCTGGGCTCGGGTCTCCTCTCAGGAGAGGGTTAAGGCCATACGTCCCCACGCTGGCGGGGGGGACCACACCACGGGTTGGGGACTGGCAAGACAACGTTGTGGCTACGTAATCTTACCGTTGGATGTTTTTAAGCCGCCCGAAGGCCTCCAACTAAGCTTCACGACTGTTATCCTATGATAACAACCGGGACCGACTGCTTAACGTGACCTCCGAATCACGGAGACGCTCATGGTAACATGCCACCAGCGGTCACCCATCCAGGTACTGACCGCGCCGTCGTTGCTTGCCCTCGCTGATTGTTTCTAGCTATCACCGAGTGCAACTGGGCTATGAGCGCCTCTTAGCCTAATAGTTACTAACATCAAGAATTTTTTTGTTTTATGCACAGTTGGTAAATATAATTGTTGTTAAAAGTGAGATTGTTAAGCACCGCAATAGCTTTCAACGTGTTGTGAACACTAGGGGGTTACTTGACCGCAAATAAAACCACTGTGAACTGTTCTGCTGATCAGACAAGCTATTTATTAGGTGGCTTACGTAAATACATTCGGGATAACTTTAACATTAAGCCTGGTAATGTAACTATATCGCGATTCAGAAAGGTGGCACAGCGCCATCTAGTTTGGTGAAAGACAACATTATGTACCGACTACATGAACAGACATAAACTAAGATAAGTTATATTATATAAAGATAAAGATCAACATGAGTGTTTATATTTTATTAAAAGGTCTTTGTTTTGCTTTTTAATTATACACCTAAAAGCAAAGCAGTAGACCTATCAAATTCAGTAAAAAATAATAACGACATCGCTCATAGCCCAGTTGCACTCGGTGATTAGAAACAATCATCGAGGGTAAGCAACGATTGCGCGGTCAGTACCTGGATGGGTGACCGCTGGTGGCATGTTACTATGAGCGTCTCCGTGATTCGGAGGTCACGTTAAGCAGTCGGTCCCGGTTGTTATCATACGATAACAGTCGTGAAGCTTAGTTGGAGGCCTTCGGGCGGCTTAAAAACATCCAACGGCAAGATTTACGTAGCCACAACGTATTCTTGCCAGTCCCCAACCCGCAGTTGGCCAGCGTGGGGACATATGGCCTTAACCCTCTCCTGAGAGGAGACCCGAGCCCAGCAGTGGGACATTATGGGTTGTTGTTTGTTTGTTTAATAACGACACGTCCTTACCTCGCTTTTTTTTCATTTTGAACTTTAATCAATGTAAACAATGAGTAGAAAAACCTGAAATAAACATAAAAAAAACAAATATTATAAATCGTACATCAATTTAATTTGCCCCTTATGTAAAAAATTAAAATTAAAACCACAAAAAAGTAGGTGCTAACCTTTAATTACCTAACAAATCATTTGAACTTTCTGAATTCCATCAGGCCAGTTTCAATATCTATATTCTATCTAAAATCCAACTAAAAAGCACGTTATTATGTGTTAATAAAAAGTCTTATTTCGCAAATAAATGGGCCATGCTTCGCCATGCATGTGCCGACTCAACCGGAGTGATACCACGGTCTCACAAAAAAACCGGTATGAAACAGCGCCTGAACCTATGGGCAATAGCTAAATGAATATAATCCCCAACCCCTACTTTCATAATCTTGTTATCTTTTTGAAAACATCTCACTACACTGGCTTTTATTATAATTGTTATTTATAAGGTATGTTTCACTACGTAAACCTACATAATTATGTCTTTATTGTTTGTTTTATAGTATATCGTGCTTGATACCCATAGTAATAACTTTTAAGCTTTATTACCAATTAGTAGCGGGAAGTGGCGCCACTCGCGAGGCCCTATGTCTCCTGACAGTCATAGCGTTTACGACCCATGGTTGAATCATCCTTGCTTAGTATGATAGTAGATGCGTTACGTTTAACGAACCTTTTAATCCATCTTTCTTACAAGATAAATAAATAAAATTTCGGACACCTAACACACAACGTCATCTAGTCCCAAACTAAGCATGGCTTGTATTATGGGTACTAGACAAGTGATATAAATACATATATAATGTTTTGTTGTAAATACATACGTATTATACAAAGAAAACGCCCAAACTCCGGAATAAATATTTGCAGATCATACAAACATTTGGTCCGACTCGGGAATCAAATCCGAGACCTCAAACACAGCAGTCGCATTCGCTACCATTGCGTCACCGAGGCAGTAAGATATTATTTAATTTGCAAAATTTTTATAATTCTTTATTGGATTGGTCTTTAAATTTTATTATATAATATAGTTTAGATAGCTAATCAAATAAGTAAAATAATTAAAAATGAGATCTATTTAATTATATAGTATTTCCTTGATTCTTTTGATAAGGAAATACTTTACACAACAAAAAGCAGGATTTTCCCCAAACTTCAGATATATAATAAAATTGAAAAACAAGAATAATAAAAATATATCAGACTAGTCGCTAATTATTTCGAAAGAAAATCAACAAAAATGATTTTACCATCGTATGACAATATATCTATTGTCATACGATGGTAAAATCATTTTTGTTGATTTTCTTTCTTGTTTCTGTAAATAAACATATGTTAAGAGTTTTCATAAATTCAGAATCTAGTTAATGCAAGTTCAAGAAATGTTCTATTCTATTCAGTTCTTTTTCAGCATACTGTATTTCTATAAGGTGCAAGGATTTAATGAATAATTAACTGTCCCATTTACGTATTATTCTAGTCGAAGCTAAAAATTAACTCAATGATTATGAGCATACGCTACGTTTCATAGGCTACCTACTAACTCGTAAGCTATATAATGATAATATACTTTAATAAATAGGTATGCTGTTACCACATCAACATCTATTTATTAAGTTTATTGTTTTGTCGTCCCGAAATAACCTAATAATACACTTTATTTCATAGGTTTTTTTTTTTTATTTAAGCTGTCAAAATGACTCTGCCTTGCCTGATGGAAAGCATGAGCAGAATCCAAGAGTGGGATAGGGGGCGTTGGATTGCGGTATGGGCCTCCGGTATCCTCACTCACTCGATGAAACACAGCGTAAGCGCTGTTTCACATCGGTTTTCTGTGAGGCCGTGGTATCACTCCGGTCGAGCCGGCCCATTCATGCCGAACCGTGGCTTCAAGGAAGGTGAGCTGTTGCTACAGCATACCTATTTTTTTTATTTTTGTTCTTTATATTTTTAACCGATCTTCAAAAAGGAGAAGGTTATCAATTCGACGGTATTTTTTTATGTTTGTTACCTCATAATTTACGACTGAGTGAACCGATCATGACGATTCTTTTTTTATTTGAAATCTGTTGATTCTTGTTTTTTTTTATAATTTATAATTATTTTAATATCAACCTAAAGAATAAAGAAACGTCTGCATATTACATATATCACTATTATTACTATTATACGACTATTTTTATGCATCATATATTTTATTATATATATAATTAATTACGAACATACAAAAATCACACCTGCTTATCCTATGCCTACCTCAGGCAGAGATTGTTAAACTTGCTGTTTCTAAATAGGGTAATGATGATTTTGAGCTAATACCTTCTAATTGTGGTTGTCTGGAAGAGATTGCCATGAGCGATAAGACCACCTATTGTATCATTTGCATATTTGTGACTCATCCTCTGTTTTA
>PKRV01000635.1:2568656-2595358 GCA_003709505.1 Hyphantria cunea
ATATATTCATAACTTTTTATTTTGCTTTGAGCTACAACGCTATTGAGCGTAGTCCCGGTCTTTACAGCAACATCAATACTACCGCTCTGCAATGTCTATCTTAAAATAAAAAAATATACCCAGTTATCAAAGAGCAAAGTTCAACTCAAAGTACAATCATTCAAATAATACAGCTTTATTCTAAACTTTAATAAGTTTTTTAATAATCTCCTTCATTCTGAACAATATCGGAATTTTCGAAAAGTTTTGCTTGATTTACACTCAGGCTAATATTGGCTCGTGGCCAGACATTGATTGAAAAAAGTGGGCGTCAATTCTTTTATTTGAAATATGAACCTATTAGTAGTAAAAATAATGTCCATCATTATGACTCTCTTACAGCCTGTACACACGACAAAACAATTAATGTGTCGCATAAGAAATCAATTGTTATTCGTAATTTGTGAGTGTATATTTTGTAGTCGTATTATGCTTTTATTTTGACTTAGTAAACAGAAAAGACAAGAACACAAAACAAAAAACGCTTAAAATATAAATAATTGATAAGCGCCCATAAAATATCTCGATAGTAAATTAAAATAGTTCAAACTTTGTTTTAAATATTTCTTGAAACATACATCTTTAAATTAGAAACTCCTCGCAAATATTTTCAATACCAAATTGTTTATATTTATTACTATTATTACAATTACGTTTATTTAGTAAAAATCATGTTCTCGCTTATTTTTATGTAATAATATTGGATTAATTGAGTTGAAATTTATAAATAAAATACTTTTTAGATGAATGCTTATATCAGTATGTTTTATGAGTGCTTTTTAAATTTATTTTCTGATCACTTAAATTCAGAAGTACCCGCAAATTTAAAGAATTTCTATATGCGAATGTTTTCTTTGTACCTATATGTGAAACGATGCTGTAACGTATTTTTAGGGTGAAGTATCCCATTTATACGGAAATAGGGTAAACAAAATTGTACCAACCCTTGGTTGGGTATATTGTACAAAATGTTTATACTTTGTGAACGTCAACAGCGACCTTTGATGTCCATTTTGAGTTGCGGAAAGTTTTGTTGGAAACTCATGGTTTAACTTCAAGCATATAATAACACTATATGTTTTCAAGTATTGTATATAAAATGAACCAAAAATGTCATTTGTTGGGTTAGAAAACTTCTAGGGATGAGACCGCCTCTCGGCTAAAAAAGCGTCGGACAAAGCAGATGGAGATGGATGCGAAAGATGGATGGCTAGGGCTGGATGCGTGAAACATATGTCCAGCTGTGGACTGCGAAGAGCTGGTGGTGATATAAAATGGGAACATTATGTTTTATTTTAATTATTATCAATATATGTATATCTATTGTGTGATATTGCTACGTTAACAATCGATTAATTTAAAACGCCTTATTTTAAAATCAAGATTTTTTTACGCTTTAATAAAAAAATAAGTTTCAGTCCTTTCATTTGAAATCATATCAGGTGGATTTTTCAGACATATGTGTGCCACCATTTTGTAACGGCGCCCGTTTTAGAGTAATAATAATACCGATTATACATATTTACATTATCATCAGAACTAAAGGCACATTTCAAATTCCAGTTCAATTCGAAATCGTTAAGTGGATCAAATTTAACTTGCAAGATTTGATTACAGACAAACATTCGGACAGGTGAAATAAAAGTAAAATAAACAAAAGCTTGTAAAATACATGGAATAACAATTATTCTACATAAATCTCACGGGAGTATTACCTCTTTTACAGATGAGATTTTAAATCCCAACGAATAGACAAACATCCATACCTATAGATAGTTATCCTTAATACCGCAAATCAGTGACTGGTGAAGCGTCGTTGGAGCAAAAGGATACGGCATTGCGGTTACCAATTCTATCGCCAACCCTGGGGAAACTATTCTGCATAGTCAGCTATACATGGATTTTAACCTTAACATATTTTGCGAAATTCTCTGAGGAATATTTTAATACAAATAGGTATTGGAATTATAGTAAATGTTAAGATTTTCAATCACATTTACTCTAAAATATGAATTTGTTCTAGTAAAATATTAAAGTCAAGCACTTTATTAAGAAATATCAAAATTCTTGATATCGATATCTGATCACGATTATTAAAAATATGTTTCTTAAAAATACATTATTTAAATAAAATTGATTCATTTCTTTGCAATTCGTTATAATGCCGACAATTTGACCTTCAAGCCTGAAATTACTGGTATTGAATGCCTTTGAAGTAAGCGAGTGAAAAGTAACAATTAAACTTTGTTAGTATTTTTGAAATCCGTCTAACTGTTATCAACAGTCTTTAATGTCCACAGTTGTACATAGGCCTTTCCTTAAACAGAAAACTTCGGTAGAAGGTGTGTTTAAAGTTAATATATTTTATAATAAACGATATAAATATTTTAAAACCATACTTTTAGTATGTTAAATAAGTTAAGTATTACAAATATTATTAATTGATTGCTATGAGAAATTGAAACTCAAATTCTTGTAACTCTTTTCAAACAATATTAGTACAAATATTACATGTACTTATCTTTTACTTATCTTCTATTCTATTTACTGCTTTTATAGTAAAATATTTTGAATACTAAATTACAATAAAATATATAATAAAATATAATAGGTAAAAATAGGATGGAGCATGTTTGCTAAAAACGAATTATACGTGGTTTTAATGTTATTCTAATATTTCAGAAACACACCAAAACAGTAACTCCTATTTGATTTTTAGGAGGACTTAATATAAGGCAAATTTATATTTGCGTTATTTTAAGTCCTCTGACATGGCAAGTTAAAATAATATTACCTCATTGCGGTACAAGAATTAAGACGAACGTTTGAAAAACTGTGTGAAGTCCACTGGCATGCAAACCACTACCATTGTTTAAAGTTCTCGGAGCCTTTCTAATTGAGGACTCAGGAGTGATGCTTAGAACAGAAATGTGGGTCTTACAGTCTGCTTATTCGCAATGTTGGATACATATAAAGTTAAAAAACGGCTACTAAATATTAATTGAGTTTAAATAATAATATATTTTGTAAAACTTTTACACTCATATGTGTACCTTATCACTCGCACACGCAGAATAAATTCATTTAGTTTTTTTATAGTTCAAAATGAAAATCTCACTCTAATTAGTATCTATAAAGCTATCCGATATCTGCCGTTGAGTTTGGGCTGCAAGTCATAATTACCTTGCCTATTGGACATAGACCAATACTTAGTAAGGAGGTGACCTTCTTAGTACCACGTTAGCCAGATAGGTTGAAAAAAAGAAATCTATTTTTTTTTCTATTTGGTCTTGCCAAAGTAACTCTACTGGTATAGTAGAGTTACTTACTACTACTACTGATGGAAAGTATGAGCAGAAACCAAGAGCAGGTGTATACTATATTCATTTATTTTTATACACCTACTTCTTAGGCCTTGTACTACCACCAAATTATATATCTAAGTCGTACAGACAACGTGATCTTATTTACCCAAATCATTAATCACTCACAGTAAAGTGAGTATTTTTCAAACTGCTTCTAACCATTCTCGAATCAAAACATACGCTTTCGAGAAAATGTTTACTGCAAAATAATTTTGCTAGTTTATGGAAATTTAAGAGCTTGCGACAGGGACATCCCTGCGGATGGAATTCGGGCGTGACGTAAACAGCTATCAATCATCCTTACTAGGGTTGGCACGTGAAAATTTCGTGAATTTACGTAACATTTTTAAAGAAGGTATTGTTGGTTCCCCGGGTTTTATTTTATAAGTTTGTATTGAAATACCGATGATGTTGCAAAGGCAAGAACCGTGACATCGCTTGATTCCTGATAATTTTGTAAAAAATATACACAGCGATACTGCTACGATGCATATTACCCATTTCTTTGAGATATGCGACTTTTTGTATTATATTAAAATTTTCTGAAAGAGAATATTTGCCTTAGGAATTATTTGTCAAATACTAGGAGATGCAAATGGAACCATTTAAATTTTCACTCGTTTAGAACAAAACAAGATGGTTCTATATAAATACAACTATCTATGAATTATCTTATTGCTGCTATTGAATACATAAGAAAATAGAGTTAAATAAGAAAAGTATTAACAAAATAATACCTTGACTACTTTAAAAATTTTGGTTTACCTGTATTATCCGAGTTATTTTTTACAAATTTTTTGCTTCTTTTATGTACTATATTGAACCCATCCTTTTGGCTTCTTTTGTTTAGTCCATTCTTTCTTTTTTTGTTTTTTTTTTATCGATTACTATTTCAAAACAACGTAGGTACGTCTCTATTCGTGAACTTATAAATTTTATTCGTGATAATGATTATAACTCAGAGAATATTTAAAAAAAAAGTAAAAAACATTCACTCAGTTTTAACGACAGAAATCTATAACAATTTAAGAGAAATCCTAACAGACAGATAGCAATGTCTACAAATAATACGTGTGTATTTTTCCTTATGAGCCGAGAGAACCTCTGAGCCCCATTAAGTTACCCATCCGTCAGCTGACTCCGGATACTGACAAGGGACGAAAAGCCGTTATTACTCTTCATTCCTACAATTTTACTCTCACAATTTAACAGGAATTAAAAGACAAAAAGTAAAGGTCTAAATATAAATGATTAACCACATTCCGTCCTTTATAATCTTTGCGACGTCACAACTTATCTACAATTTCCGCAATCTTGGCCAAAAACACCCATGGAAGTAGCGCAAAATGTTTCTGAAGAGAATGTAAGAAATTTCATCACAATCTAAGAACACCATTGCTAACAACAAAAGAACGAGGAAGCTACGAAATGATATTTTTTTTCTCCCAAACTCAACAATTGAAACAAAAGTAAATTATGGGTCGGTCCAAGAGCGGTCCAAAGAATTATGAAAAATGGTGCGACTTTTATTATTATATTATACATACCGACCGACGCCGACACCAACTAACTCGATTTTGTTACGCGGATTTTTTTAACTTTCTTTTATTGTTCTCAAATTGCCACTTTTAGATTTATTCCGTGGGAGGGCCATGCTTCGGCATTAATGGGCCGGCTTGACCGGAGTGATACCACGGCCTCACAGACAACCGGTATGAAACAGCATTTGCGCCATTTTTCACCGACTGGGCGAGGATCCCAACCATCCTCCTGCCCCTCCCACAAAGGCAGCAACGCACTCGTGACGCCTCTAGTGTTGCGGGTGTCCATAGACGGCGATAATCACTTACCATCAGTCGATATGTCTGCTCGCTTGCCCCCTATTCTATTAAAAAACATTATTTCATGATTATGATGGATCGCTTATACCTAAATCATCTCGGACTATTTCAATGTCGTATTGTCAATGTCAATATTAATTAGGATCGAATTATTTTATAAAATCTTGTTATGTGAAAAGGAATGTCTAGAACTAGAACCAAGAAACATTATTAATTCAACTTCAACGGTTGTTTGGTGTAATTCTAAATACAGCTAATAAAATTAATAAAAACCATATTTTAGTATATTTTAAGTAAATACATTTAAATAAAACTTGTAAAAAAAATTGTAAATTATACTTTGCTGTTTATTAAATTTACCTACTCCAGCCTTGTTGGTGTAGCAGTTAGTGTATTTAACGCCGATCTACCAGTGACCGGTTGGAGTCTCGGGTTGGGTCAACAAGACAAGTTTTTTGACAAGAAATTCGTGATAACAGCCCGGAGCATAGAAATTGGTTGAAGTGTTTCACGTCCGTATCTCAGAAAGCACGTTAATATCTATAGCAATTACAATCAGGAAATTAGTACCCTCAATTATACTTACAACTAGTTTGACTAAAACCTAATATTCAGGTAAAACAGGTTGAACTAGAAGCTAACTCCAAATTATCTTGAGATTAATAAAGGTCACGAAGATAATTGTGACTTTGCAGTTGCCTCTAATAAGGCATATTTATTAATTGCGGCAAGGGGACGTTATATCCCCGAAATTATTCACTAATGTAATGGAGGACCTGTTTAAGACGCTGCACTGGAAAAGGCGGGGTATCAACATCAATGGCGAATACATCTCTCACTTGCGATTTGCAGATGACATCGTCATCATGGCAGAGACGTTGCAGGACCTACAACAGATGCTGAACGACCTGGCTGACTCGTCTGTGCGCATCGGCCTACGGATGAACTTCGACAAGACCAAGGTCATGTTCAATGAACATGTACTACCGGAACCGGTTGCGGTACACGGTGCCGTTCTCGAAGTTGTTCAAAAATATGTATACCTCGGGCAGGCTTTGCAGTTAGGTAGAAACAGCTTTGAGGACGAGGTGAACAGAAGAATCCAGCTAGGTTGGGCAGCGTTTGGGAAACTTCGTCGGGTCTTCTCATCATCGATCCCACAGTGCCTAAAGACGAAAGTCTTCAATGCGTGCGTCCTACCCGTAATGACTTACGGAGCCGAAACGTGGACACTTACGGTTCGACTGGTCCATAAGTTTAAAGTCGCTCAGCGTGCAATGGAGAGGTATATGCTCGGCGTTTCTCTAAGGGATCGCATTAGAAACGAGGTGATCCGACAAAGAACCAGGGTCATCGACGTAGCCCACAGGATTAGCAAGCTGAAGTGGCAGTGGGCTGGCCACATTTGCCGAAGAACCGATAACCGTTGGGGTAAACGAGTTCTTGAGTGGAGACCGCGTCTCGGCAAACGTAGTGTAGGACGTCCACAAGCCAGGTGGAGCGATGATTTGCGCAAGACGGCTGGCAGGAGCTGGATGCGAGAAGCCATAGATCGAACTAAGTGGCGTGAAATTGGAGAGGCCTATGTCCAGCAGTGGACTGCGATAGGCTGATGATGATGATGATTAATTGCGGTCCACTACATGACATTGAAAAAAACTGAGGGACTATTTTTAATTTGACCAGGGTGGCGTGCAATGGGATAGCCCGTTTCGTACCACTCTTATCGATTTGATGGTAAATATCGATGTGAATATGTTTAAATGAATGAAGTCCCTCATTCCTTGTGTTCTCATTTGCAGTTACAAAACATGTGAAAATTGGGGTTTCCCAATTTCACACATTTCTAAATAAACCAAGAAAATGGAAAAGTAATAAATTTATGAGTTTTTACGATATGATGAAAAAAATATATGAAAATGATACACATCGTATGTTTATTGGTTGGAAGGGTATGGACTTCGGGTATTGAATTGGGCCTCGGCCGAAGTAAATGACACGCAAATGTATGAAAAGATGGGATGTCGTGCATTCATTAAATTCCGTGTCATTGGTCTTGTACCCTAGGGGTTTTTGTTGATAAAGGATAAAGTAGATTTTTATTCGGCTAGTTTGCTTAGTAATAAGTAGTTATGGTAACGACAGGGTTGGAAAAAAAGTACAGATGACAGTACAATACTATATTTCTTTCCTTTTATTAAGGGGGCTATATTATGAAAACGTTAAATTCCAAATCAAACTACATGCGACCTCAATTTCATCAAGATTTCATTTTTAAGAAGGGCAGGAAAAGAAAAACTAGTTTTCTTTATTGTGGCTAAATTGACCATTAGAAAATTTTATTAAAAAAAATTTACACAAAAGATAAGTCCGATCGATTAACGACATATTCGTTAGTTTTTTTTTTTCATAATCAGTTTCATTATATCTCTATACATATCGATGAGTCGCCAAATGTGTCGCTAATCGCGAAACTCGAGGATCGCTCGACCATTCCGGTTTTTTTCATATTTTTGTTAAGGCACAAGGAAGCTTTTATGGAGAGAAAACACTTAAAAATTGCAAGGGAAATAGTAGAAACAATACTTAACTATTTTTTTCTATTATACTGCGACAGGCCAATAACTTTTGACAGAACAAACAAAGTCTTTCGGACGAACTAGTTTGATATAATAATACTAACTAATAATTTACTTTAAATTTTGATCTAATAACATAATATGGCATTTATCGTGAGAAAAATTTAAGCTTATATAAAAATATAGAACATAATTAAACGAACTCATTTTTTTAAATCTTTGCACTACTTTCGTACGCTGATATTAAACACAAGTCAACAAATGTTAAACAGACTAAAGTTTTTTCTATCTTGTAGGTTTTAAGAGATGATTTATAGCTATTTCTTTGAACAATGCGTACAGGCTGTTTCTGCCTTGATGAAAGCTTTTAATCCTATGAATGAAATGGGATAGCTCTGACAAAATCCGTCTTTACACTCATTAAATTGAGCGTCTTGTAAATATTGCGTACGCGACAGAATCTAGCGGTTTTTTCTGCTCAAATTTTAAGATCAAGGATTAGAGTGCTCAATAATTAATAAGCAATTGTTTCAGAATGTATAATAAATGAGAATATAATTATTTCGAAGTTCCTCTAGCCGGATGTTCTGTAGACGGTATTTTGTTTTTATCTAATGGTATTAAAATCAAGGTAACAATCCACAACCTGAATAATGGGGTGATTGATTATAAAATCAGCACTCGAACGCGAAAATTATTTTGAAAAATGATTTACACCGTCTGTCGTTCAAGGAGGATTTTTGTCGGTTTTGAAACGTAAATAGTTTCATAACCAATCCCTTTTTTACCTTTGTGATCTCAAAACTGTTTTAGAAGATTCTTTTTATATTTGATAAGGACTGTTTTATTATTGGTGCCTCCAAAACTAGAAAAAAAACATTTTACACTACATTTTTCGGTTGAAATTAGGAAATGAAATGAATGAAATTTTTTTATGTTTACGTACCTTTGAATGAGCAATCTGAATCTCGGAAATGGCTCCAACGATTTTTATGAAACCAAGCAGTAAGGCTACTATTTCTTGAAACCAACAAACAGACACTTAAATTGTACGCCTATTCAGATTCACAAGAAAAACACGAGTCTCTACTCTTATTAAAAAAATTACCCAGTAAAAAGAATTTGATCAAATTTGATCCGAGTATAAACGTTTTCTTTATCCGTCGCACAATTTTAATCAAGGAAGGTTCCGGGTTGCGGTATTTTAATAGGAGGGAATTAATAATTATAAGCTTTCCAACCAGCCACGTTTTGTTGAAATACTTTCCAATGGAAATTGTTTTACTTTAGCCAAGTTTTGGAATTTTGTGTATAGAAATATCTTAGTACCATTCTTATCTAATATAAAAATTAATAGTATGTTATAATAATTAATTTCACGGGAAATAAAACGATTTGTATGACGTTCCGGCCAGGTTGCACTGGTTGAAGTCACAGATTGATTGTTGTATGTTAGTTTGTAGTTTATACGCTATTGTGTCTTTAACTCAATCTTGACTAATTTAACTTAGCATACTTTTTGTAACTATGGGAAAGTCTAAAGGGCAATAGTTTTTGAGGTTTATCTATGTTTATATATTTCACCGTAGCGCCTAAACTACTGAATTGATTTTTATTAAATGATGTGTCAATAGATTTTTAATAATGACCTGGTAACATAGGCCATGTAAATTTCTTCAAAAGATTTTACGTGGTCGGTTTATACACAAACTTAAGATAAAAAAGTATTTTTTTTGATTGTGATATTAACATTTGATACTGACTTTTTAATGGAATTAGAAATAGGGCAAACGAGCAAACGAATCGCCCGACGGTAAGCGATTACCGGTGCCCATGGACACCTGCAACACCAGAGGCGGAACAAGTGCATTGCCGGCCTTTGGGGATGGAGAGGGGGACGGGGAGAAGGATTGGGGTATGAGCCTTTCTCTGAGGCCGTGGTATCACTCCGGTCGAGGCGGTCAATTCGTGCTGAAGCGTGGCTCTCGCACAGTAGTAATCCCACTTATATATACATATCAAAATAAAACAGTTAATTTTGTTCTAATGCTTCAGCTTTACGGAATATTACTGGAACATGCCAGGTGGCCTTTCACTTAAAATGGTTGATAAAAACTAGAAGCTGAAGATCGAATTCAGCACTGGAATACGGTAGACTGATGATGATAATGACTTTTAGAACGTCACTGACGGTAGTATAGTGAAAATATATTTTTGTCTCATATAGTTATATTTTAATTTAAAAGTAGCTGACCCAGCAAACTTCGTACTGCCATATTCATTTTGGTGAAAATTTTCTGAAATACCGAAAAACTTATTTTAGTAAGCCCGTGTTAATTTACCACAGGGCTGCAGTATATACCACTAAGTTTTGCTTTAATTTTTTTACCAAACAAACCTTGTCCTGACAGTAACAAACATATAAAAAATAATTATCCAATTTGGTGCAGTCGATCGAAAACTATGCGCGTACATACATTTTTGTGGTTCATTTTTATTTATATATATAAGTGACTTATAAATAAGATAACGGTAACATAAAACAACGTCGTTGTTTTCAGTACTCGCAACAATAATAAGATAACAAAAGAGTTAATTAAACTTCGAAACAGCGAAAATGAATATATAACTTAATGTTATTAGGTTCCATTACTTTTCATATCCCACTTGGGTGCGCTATCCTGAAATCCTAAAAACAGGGACAGCTTTACGCAATATAAAAGTTATAAATAAATATTGCATTTTATTACAATCAACATAGTAATAGCAATATTCTAAGGTTGATTTTCGTTTAACTTTACTTTATTAATAATAAAGTTCTATGTTATATCATCATCATCATCATCATCAGCCTACCGCAATCCACTACTGGACATAAGCCTCTTAGTTGCTTACACATGGAGGATTTTGTCCGTAATCACCACATTGGGTAGGCGGCTTGGTGATCGCAGGACGCAGCTAGTTGCACCGGTGACACTGCTGCCCGTCACCGGCCTTCTGTATATAGTTACTAGTTATGGATAGATATACCGCCATCGGTCGGTCGCCAGAGCCTCGTTCGTCGTTCAGCAGGGCGCACTGCGTGCAAGTATGCTTAGCTGGGAACGAAAAACTGTGGTTCAAAGATACAAAATATTTTTTATTGGAATTGAATCAATTGTTGAAGCAAACAATCGAAAAATAGAGAAAATACTTCACAAAGAGAATTCGTAGAGTACTTTTTATGTATGCAACATTCCACCATCGTTTAATAATTCACAAAAAGGCACTGCGAACTTTTAGAAATAATATTTTATTTTCCTTCTACACTCACAATATGAATCAAACTGTTGCCTGTAGTTTATAAAACAAACATCGGCATACAAACATTAAAAAAAAACATGATAAACCTGTACCATATTTATTTATAGTTCTAGATTTGTAGGTTCACTTTGGTGGCCTGAATTCCTTATAGGTGTGTAATATAAGTGCCATATCTATTTAATCAAGAATATAAAAGTAAAACATGAAAATGAGGGACGTTTTTAAATGCTACAGACACTGTCAAATATTTGTTAGAAACGTATTTATCATCTGCAGTTCATTCTTTTTTATTAAAGTCTTATAAACCAAAACCCCAAAAGGAGAGTCGTATTATCAAAAATGATTAAACACTGTTGTAATTTGGGAGAAGGGGTATCAGTTCCATTGTTTAAATACGGCTAATGACTTTCTGATTAGGAAAGTTTCAAATGCGATTGTTTGTTCATTTCAAAAGCAATATTTTGTATTGGCTTAATATTGTTTCTAAAAATTCTTGTTCATGGTCTAAAATAAACTTGATATTTTATATATAATTAGAAAATTTTCAGTAAAAAATGAATAATGAACTTTCTTTTAAGTTTCATAAAAATACGTTTCCTTTTTCCAACTTCCTTAGACCAAAAACTAATAATTTATTAATATTTCTGACATTTTACTCAGATCATCATCTAGACAACTGATTGAAATACACATAATTATTTTTTTGTAAATACAAAGACTATTTATCTACAAAATATTGACGAAAATTTATCTACAAAATATTAATAGGACATATTTCAAACAATAGAAACGTTAGCAATAATGTTGGTTGAAAATTTTTCACTCTACATTTAATAGAGATCGGAGGCGATACTCACGATGGCCATTAAACGTCTATTGGCACTTAACAGTGCCCTAACTTGATAAACCATTCACACGCCATATTTCACTCGAAAATAGTAACAGTATTGAAGCATTTACAGATTATAGACAGATAGGTCCAAAATATGTATTTTATAGAATTTAGTTCTGTAAAACAATTAAACAAAAAAAAACTATAAATTAAAGAGCGATACGGTATTTTAAGAGCAATACTCAAAAAAACTTTGCTTGCCTTAGACCTAACTGCCTCATTGGTCTAGTGTTTAGCGTAAGCGACAGTAGGTCAAGAGGTTTCGGGTTCGATTCCCGGTTCAGACTAATGTTGGGTTTTTTCTTACAAGAAATTCCAAGAGATAGCCCCAGGTGATAGATATACTTTTTATATACTCCTCTAAACAGACACATTATAAGTATATTCAATTTGAATATAAAAGAAATGTCTAGAATTTTTCTAGTGTAGGAATTGAACTCACGGCGTCTGAATAGACTGCAGTCGCTATCTGTACTCAATAATATTGATTGTACAATGTAAATATATTTTAAAACAACATGTGTGTGATATCTACTAGAATCATCTCACTTATTTCACGAAGCCGTACTCATATTATAACTTCAAAATATAACTCTGTTTGTCTGTTGCACTTCCTGGACTAAATCGTTGAACTGATTTTGATAAATATTGGTAAAGAGATAGCTTAGAGCTTAAAAAAACAAAAGCAACTTTTTGTAGCGATAACCAACAAATATGCGAGTGGAGTCACGCACTAAAACTAGCAAATCCAATCCTAAAAAACCATAACTGAAAAGAGAAAACTCAAAATGAAGTCATAACTTGTATTTAAAATTTATCTCAGTTATTTATTAGCGTTCCCCGTTTCGTTTTTATTATAAATTTACCGTCAGCTTCTTGCATAACAAGAGTTATTTATTCTAAATAATTTAAATTTTCAATACGAAAACCAATATATTGACGCATATAACATATCATTGACTCAGCAAAAATTCCTTTGTTTACATTATTATATTAAACCCTATATATCATCGTTGTTTATTGACGCTTTTACATCTCTTAGGTTGATGCTTAAAGCTGTGTCATTTCGCTGCGTCTACACCCTCACTGCAAACCACCATCGTTCGAAGACCCTCCGGCGTCCCGTCGGAATCCGAACACCTGTAAAAACACAGAAGTTCGGTTTGAAATTGTAAATTTTCACGTTTTTGGCGAATTATTTGATTCCCCCCAAATTTATATTCAAAATTTCGTATAGGGCTCATTTAACCCTATCTAACGACACCTCATTCATTTAAATCCAGCACGTAAAAGTTCCAAAATTGGTCCGACAATTTTGTGTTTTATTGATTAATTGCGTTCCCTATGTTGAATTTAGGTAGCATAGGACTTGTTGTCGTGAAACAATAAAATACCTTATACCTATTACCCGTACCTACACTCTGGATGTCTATGAAAAATATAGTGTTTTTCTATCAGTAAACTTATGCTCTTCAGTAGTTTAAACATATGTGTAAGTATCCTGACTGATTTCGGCCACGGGCACCAGCCTCAACGGAGACCAGCCAACTACGCAGAAGATTGTGGTACACAGGTGTGACGCAAACACAGCGCACTTTCTATTCCCTCACTCTCATAATCCGACGGTTATCCGACACTAGGCACGGGGGCTAAGATCCCAACTTTCAAACTCCAACCTGTTATTAAACACTTCTACCAGAAAATCTCAATAACACTTTTTGACTAGACCCGCGATTAAAACCCGAGATTTCATGTTTAGCAGTCGCATACCAACGAAGTAACCATATATATACATATATACATATTCATCAAGTAATATATCTAATAGTCTTTACAAAAAAGTTATAAAAAGTTACATCGTAACTGCTGCACATCAATCAAATCTTATCAAAAAAGGTCCCGAAAAGGACCTTTACAAAATCCTCCTTTAATATTAATACATCATTTTGATATTCCAATTGATAAAACGAAAGATAAATACAAGGAGTGAGAGGGTAGGGCCTTCTAATATGTCGGTATGAGTTGATGTATAGATCTCTGCTCGACTCAGAGATTCCTGCAAATAAGAGCCTACGCTTTTATCCGTGGAAAGTTTAGCGAAACGTAGGCCTGGAAATAATTCCCTTTCAATTACCTTACTTACATTCTCGTCTGCCTGCCTATCTGCCAATTGTAGCTTTTGCTCCGGGATTTTCTTGTTTCGTACCTTTTCACCGATGTTGAGAAAAGAACTGATACTTATCTTTACTTTTTTATATCTTCAGAGATTTAAGTGGGATTTGGGGTAGGTCGAGTTGAAATCATTTTGAAATTCACGCTTTAAGAATGTTGCCGAAATGAAATGAGGAAGAATGTGTTTAAGTACAGACCATACCGGTGAGCGTGGATTGTAGGTTTTAATTCATTCTAATTAAATAAATTTTTGATAAGGGATATTTCCCCGAAGATCTTGTTGCCCTACTTAAAGAATTAGGTTCACGTGACGTCACCACGAAGTCGTTAGACGTCCCTGCGATATTCAAAGAACTCGGGATATGTCAAACTCTGCGCGAGTCGACACGCATTACTTTTGATGTCTCAGAAGAATTGCCCATTAGCAAAACACACATGCGTTTTTATTAAGGATATGATGGTGAAATCTCAATGAGTTTCCTCAAGAATTGAAGCATCTCTAAGCTTAATTTCGTCAAAATCGTTGCAGCATTTGTTTAACCGTGAAACCGTAACAGGCAAAGTCACTTTCGAATTTATCTTTTTAGTTCTTTTTGTTTTTTTAAGTCGCAACTTGTAGTGTTTATTATAAAGGTTCTAAATAGTAAACACCTTTAAATATTTTTTATACTAGGGAAAAGCGTATTATAATCTAGAATAAGAAACTCATTATGTAAATGTTAATATTACATTAAGGTTGATATAACAGGCTAATTTGAGCATTATTAGCACTCGTATTTTGTTTGTTTTACTTATATTAGGGAGATTTCCTTAAAATTTAGTTTATGGCACTTTATTTCCATAAGTGATTAAGATTCTGTAACTCAGGTTTATAGAATCTCCAGATTCGAATATAGTTATGATTTGATACTCAGTCATAGTGGTAGAAATGATCAAAATTGAGTTGTAACAGAACAATATTATGATATAAAATAGAGTGACAACAATTGGAATTCTTAGATCTTGTTTATAGAAGTGTTTCAAACGTAAGTGGGTTGTTATTGGAACCTGTTCCGACACTTAACCTTAAGTGTTCTAGCACTGAATTCCTTTTTGTTATCTATTTAACGCACTCAGAAACGTGTTTTGAAAACAAGTGAACAATATTATTATAATACTTGTAGCGAATTCGGTATCATTTCCATATTTCATTCACATTTGCACATTATATGTTACACTACAAGTATATTATATTCAATAATTAAAAAAATGGAATGTGTAGGTTTTGCTAGAGATCATTATAACATGTGCATATTTTGAATGAAAAATAATGGCATTTTCCGCTTACACTACACTACTAAGCGAAACAGAGGTACATAAAAATATTAATACATTGAAAATGATCCAATAATTACTTAAAATATTACTTTCACTTTACCTTTACCTAATTAGCAGTTTTTATATTAGAAGTGGAATTCAACTACTAATATTTGTAGCTGTAGTATTTGTTGTATATTAATTTCCATTTCCACGTGTATATCGGTTATTACGCTATAGAATAGCCTTTCTCAAAACCAAAATATCTTCATGCTAAATTTCATTAAAGTCAGTACAGCAGTCTGGACAGACAGACAGAGTTGCTTTACAATCCATAATGTCAGTATGGATTAAAGGCAAAATATATATTCGTGGGAGACCAGGCTTTGGCATGAATGGCCCGGCTCAACCGGAGTGATACCACAACCTCACAGAATACCGGTGTGAAACAGCGCTTGGACTGTGTTTCACCGAGTGAGTGAGGATGCCGGAGGAACATAATCTTAATCCCTCCGCCATCTTCCTCCTCTAAAAGCCGGCAACGCACATGTGACGCCTCCGCCGGGTGTCCAATGGTGGCGATAATCACTTACCATTAGTCGATACGTCTAGTCGTTTGCCCACTATTCCATAAAAATGAATAAATGAAAATGTTTTTTTTCTTAGGTAGTTACCTTAACATTTTTTTAGGTAGTTACCTTAATTAAAAAAATGTTTTCAATAGTCGCTCTACAGCAAACTCAAATCCCAAGTCAGTTACTCAGAGCAACATAGTTTATAGAAACTATGTTTGGAGCCTATTTTTTCAATTATTTTCTATTTACTAATGTAGCTCATTTTTTTTCAGGTAATAAACTTCTACTAAATACATCTCACCGAAGAACTCCACATTTCAGTCTGCTTTTCTGGCATGTATTATATTTTATTTCTATGTATTACGTAATTATTAAAATGAATATTCAGCTCCCCGAATACTGTATATCTTTAAATTATAAATTTGATTTGATATTTTTTCATCATGTTTATATTATTAAGCGTGTCCAATAAGTATAAACATAAACACAAAAACATAACTATATATATAAATCTTCTGTGCGGCAGAACCAATTTTAATGTTTTTTTTGTGTCTATTCCTGAAGAATAGTGATTTTCTTTTTATGCATGGCCCTGTCAAAACGACTCTACTCTGCGTGGTGAAAAGCAGAATAAGCAGAATCCAAGAGTGGTGGTCACCATACTCATTGCGAAAGCAGACATGGCAACAATGCAGCATGATGACCCACCCAATAGCGGCCTAGTGATGCTTTTGTATTCTTTACATTGATATTCTATGCGAGGGTAATACCGCCCTGGTTGAGCTGCTCGTTCAACTGAAATCATTGCGGCTCTACTACCTTAAAAATGAATGGTTTAGACAAAAAAGAAATCGATTTGACCTGCAGCGTTGCGTGCGGGTAAAGTTATACCGCGGGTATCACCGCGTGGCTCATCTTGTTTGTGTATGAGTACCTAATAAATATTCTATTATAGTTTGTATGCAACTAGAATGATGATGCTACTATTAGAAGGATTAAGAGTAACCCAATTTTTGGGTAGCCACCATACTCATTGCAAGTGCAGAAAATTCAACAATACATCATGGTGACCCATGCTATGCCTATTGCGATGATTCTGAACCTATGACCGGTATTACCAAAAAAATATTTTTTGAATCTCTGATGAGGTGTATATCACTAGTGGATGAATAAAAAATGAACATATTCAATCAAAAACATGCATAGTAACGAGAAAATGGAATGGAATTGGTTACAGGCGTAAACGTTGAACCCATTTTAGCGGCTTTACAGATTTTAGGGTTGTGACGCGCAACAAACATTCAATCTTCAAAATAAATTTGAATAACGTACAAACATTTGGTCCAACCCGGGAATTGAACCCGAAACCTCGCTCGGGAGTCGCAGACGTTGCCACCGCGCCACTGAGACAATCTTGAGCAAAAAAAAACAAAAAATTGCTAACCATCAGATTTCTGTATGACCATGGCATAACTACAGTTGAATCAAGCCAAAACATCTTCAAGTACGTGTACTCGTATATTAAATTCGCTTTATGTATATGCCTTAATGACTTCGTTAGGCTTTTGCCGTTCCTCATACATTATTTATTTTATTCAGATTACTATATCGATATTATTTATGTTCATTCATTTTCCAAATATATCTAGATACTGGTATAGATAACGATTGGATAAATTTGAATAATTATGTAAATAATGAACTTTTCAATCAAACGTATCCATGATTGTAGAGTTTTCTGACGTACTGAGTACATCACGTATATGAGTTGTTGTTTGTCTATACAATACAAATTAATAAAATTGAAGCGTCTGTTTGTGATTTCAAATTAACAGTTTTTCACTAAATGCAAATGAAAGTATATACGACACTTACATCAAAGTAGTGTCTGTCTTTTTTTGAAGTTGTTTGTTCCGGCTAATCTCTGGAACGGCTGTACTGACTTTGAAGGAATTTTCACTGATAAGTTGTTAATGGTATAAGGTGAAAATTACCTACCTTTTTTTTAGATTGGCTTCACCACTGACTTTATTGTCGTACCGCGGATAACACCGTGTGGTTTCAGCTAGTGAATAATACAAACGCTTTCTGAATAGTATGACAAATATACAACTGTCTAAAGAATTCTCCAATTTAATCAAGTTACTATGCGCCGACTATGTTAAGATATGAATATTCCTCTGGTTTAACATACAGTTCCGAATAGTCAATATATTAACATTATAAAAAATGTAGACGGCTATTCAGAGTATTATATAAGGACCAAATTTTTTTTTAATCTATGCTAGCGATTATAATCGTTTCATGAACGAATAATTGTGAGAACCCTAATTTTAAATTTTTGATATGGAATATAAACAATATGGATCAGTCACAAGCGACCGTATTTGTTTTCTAATTCCTTCAAGTAAATTGTATACAACTTTAATTTCTTTAAAATGAACAAAAATATCACTATAATGTATTGGTCACCATCCATTAATTCACAAAAATTAAGGAATCCGATTTTCTTGAAAAAGAAGTCTAGCATGCCAATATATTCATTATATAGATAATTCAGGCCAGGTGGAGCGATGATTTGAGCAGGACGGCTGGCAGGAGCTGGATGCGAGAAGCCATAGATCGAACTAAGTGGCGTGAAATAGGAGAGGCTTATGTCCAGCAGTGGATTGCGATAGTCTGATGATAATGATGATGATGATGATAGATAAATTCTGGAAATTTAACACAGCTTTTCTATCCATTTCTATTAGAACCCGAAATTAAAATATTCATTATATTTGATTTATTATTCTGCAGTCGAAAACATAGAAATAATCATAAAAAGTCAACCGAACATTGTGTCCGAAAAGCTCCCAAAATATTTTAAAATTCCGGCAACCCTAATCCTCCATACATTGCGACCGCATTTTAATTGAGAGAATCGTCGCATTCATCGCAAAACGTGTTAGTCATGTTTCCATTCGATTTCCATCAGCTTTCAACCCCTGGGATCGTCTGTTTGTTCCCGCACACTGTTTGTTTTTATATTATTTTTTGTCCATTTTACAAAAGAGAAATGGTGCTTCGATAGTCGGTTCTCTAACTGGAATTCATCGGAATAATTAAATAAGATCTCTTAAAGATTCAAGAGCTTGTTATTGGAATTGTAAAGGCTGTTTTGGATTTATATAATACTAGCTTTGTTCTGCATATTTACAAAAAAAGTATAAATATTTTTATATCAGTACCATGATACGAGATCTGTAAAGTTTGATTAAGTTTGATATTATTTCGGACATCCAACACACATCACCAGATAGTATTGAGTGTTGGATATCTGAAATATTATTATTTTTTAAGTTCCACAAATGCTGCATCTCTGAGTAAAAGTAAATTGTACTCATAAAGTTACTCTTTCTTCACAAAAACTGTATTAAACTATAAAGTACAAAAATTTTAAAACATTAAGTCGTTTTCTCCGCAAGTTTCTTTCACTTTGATAGTGTGATTTAATTACTTCATTTTCTTAATTCTTTCTTTTAGGATCGTATAGCAGTCATTAAAATCTATTTATCTAATTTCTTTATTCTTGCCAAATCGAATAAAACATGACTTCCATTTCAGTTTTAGTGAAGAAATACTGAACCTTTTAGTAATTTTATAACCTTGTAATGTTCGTTCCAATTATAGGTATGTAAACTGGAAAGACAATCGTCATCTTCAACTTTGTGATTATTATTATGATGAAATGTATATTTACTATGTTATTTAACTGTTCGAAAAAGGAAATCAGCATTCAAATACTCTTTTCTGATCCGTATCATTACATATCAATATGTTTTTTTATATGTTTATAATTAAGTTACAAAACTACAGTGCCTCAGATGGCTATAACAGAAAGCATATAATAAATTTATCATGTTTTTTAGCACAGTTTCTGTTTAAGTATAGCGGTTTTTAGAAATACAAGTTATTATTTGTCCACACAGTTTTCAACAAAATTAATAATAAAGCTGAATTTTACTTAATTATTCACTAAAATTAACGTCTTGCTATCTATTTGGCTGTTCGCCAAAGTTCTGTAATATGGCAGTGTTTTAGTTTACAACAAGACTTTTTTAATTTAAATTAATATTTGAATAACTTTGAATAAAACCATATTCTCCATTCGCTCTTAAATACGCTATAGAGTACGAATATAAACAGAAAGCTGGTATATAGCAATCATTTTGTTATTATTAGAACCGGAGTTCATATCCTTCCGCAATTAGTTTTTGATGTATGGGCTTGCCAAAATGACTCTACTCTGCCTGATGGAAAGCATAAACAGAATCCAAGAGTGGTCATCACCATACTCCGGTTCTAATGGTGACCATGGCAGCCTTTTCATACTTTTGCATCATTGAGCCTCTGAAGAGGGAGATCCAAATTTCATAATTTTATTATATTCATACTTCCTGCATTTCAATTATACTAAAATAGATAGACTAGTAGATAATATCACCTCAAAAAGTCAATCTCGAGCTGATATATGAAGATTTATAGATAATAATAATGCTAATTATAATACATGGTCATTATAACACACGAACCAATATTGGTACGGAAATAAAAATAAAAACAGGAATAATATCTGAGGTAACGAGGTAATGAATATATTTCTGTTACCTTTTGAAAAATTCTCGGGCTTAAGCTTTAAAGTCATTACAATTGTTGACATGCTGATATCAACATTCCATTTAGCGTTGCACTTATAACTTTAGAGTTGCTGAAGTGCAAGCGCGACGACAAGCTGACGAGACTGGAGACTGGTTACCCAATGTTAAGTCAATAGAGTTACCATTAGGTAACCAGTCTACTTACTTATCCTGCTACGTAACGAATAAAAAAACTAACTAAAAGGCAGGGACATCTTTACCTATAGAGCCGGTTGTGCGGTGTACAAGCGGTGTTAGGGCCGTTGGACGCGGCGTTCTTAACGAACCTTCGCGATTGCTAAAGGACGCCAGATTGCACTGGAGCGCTACATGGACTAAATATACCTCTGCTAATAATATAATAGGAGCTACTCATTCTATGAATATCGCAATAGGTGCTAAGAGATAAACTTCGCAGGATTCCTGTGTCAAGCCCATTAGAAACCCGTTTGATCAGTGTGATGCAGTTAAAAAACGAGGCCTATTTCTTTATGTACGGCCCTGCCATAATGACTGTACTCTGCCTGATGGAAATCATAAGCAGAATCCAAGAGTAGTTGGTCACCATACTCATTGCGAATGCAGACAATGCAACAATACAGCATGATGACCCTTATTCTGGCGGCTTTTTGAGATGTTTCTGCATGATTGGGCGAAAGGAATGGTATGTTATATTCAGCAGTGGACTATAAAAGGCTGTCGAATAGGTGCTAAGCTTTAACCATATTTTACCTTAGCCCTAAGTTCGCTTTTAGATATCATTCTAATTATTGTTACAATAAAACGTTAACCATAAAATCAATACGATGTGAAAGTACTATTGAGGTTGTTACTGTAATATATCATTATCTATCTACAAGTCTAGGGTCAAACACCGACACGTGTGTGTCACGCACTACACGATATTTTACAATTAAATATAGGTAAAGAACACTATCAAACGTGTCGCTTAAGTCTAAAATATGGTAAAGCTGTTCTAATATTTAATACCAATTTATTTAACGACTCTTATAAAGCGGACATCTAAGTTTATCCTGCTGTAAACACGCAATGAAATATAAAAATAATCTTTCGTGTCTTGGGTTTATGATATTATGTGATTTTTAATATTGTTGGTTCTTTTGTTAGTAAAAGAAGTTTGAATGAACAACCGTTACCATGACAAAGAGAGTTTGTAATTCCTGTAATTGTTACTTAATCTCTTTTAATCCTTCTGTTTTACAATAAAAAATAATTACTAAAATAACATAATGGACGAGTGTAGTTATTTTAGTGGTTACTGTTCTGGTTTATCGGTATGGTGATGAATTAAAAATATGGAATATTAACATTATTATTATATTACCTCTTACACCACACAGTCCCGTGGGTGGTGTAAGAGCTAACTAAGGGAACAAACGACGTTGCCCAAAAGCACTGCAAAGAGCAGGAAATCTTGAAACAACCCATTTACTATTCTATTGTAGATGCCTTAATAAAGTATGCCTAATATAATGAGGCACCTATGCATGCATATGGACGATTCTAAATCCTTATCCTTAGTCATAGAGTTTTAGTGATGTTATTCACTAAAAAAGCTAGTATCTGGACAACCAAAAAGATTGAAACAGATGGATGGTGATGATTTAAACACGTCAATAATATGATCTCTTTCATTCATTTTACTTTACCTTATATATCACGAAAACCAATAGAAAATATGTACGTTCAATCTACACCTTACTTACCTTTATCAATAAACACGTCATTCTGAAAACAGGCATCAAAATAGGGAGGCATATTGTATTGTATTTCTAACTCAGTGGTTATTTTTCGCAGAAGGTAAACTACAAGTTATTGCGTAAACATGACGTGAGTTGTTTTTGCGCAAACAGTTGCTCGACAATTCTACTTGTTCTTTGTTTTATGTGACTTTTGAAGGGTTAAATGTCATCGTGCAAAACAAACAATACAGTTTTGCTAAAAATTCAGTTTAAAGCTTGCAGTTATGAAGTTAAGGGCTAAAAAGTTATTTTGCAGTTTTGATTGGTGCTGCAGAACATCAAACTAATTGTGAGTGTATGTATTTGTAAATTTATTTGTTATTACTATTACCTTACTGATACTACTACTAATTGATATAAATTCGTATGAAGATATCTGTTACGTTGTATTAAAAAATGTAGTATTCTCGTAAGATAATCTAGGAATGAAAACCTTGAAACTAGCATGTAATAAAATTGTAGCTTTAAATTTCACGTCTCAGCGTTAGTCAAAAAGTGTTTTATATGAAATAAATCTACATAATTTGTCTGAATTGTGTGATATTTATAGCCATGCTTTGCTAAACATATATGTAGACATTCACTTGACATTGAGAGTGACCGCGGCGCTATTGAAGAGACGGTGACCTCTACGGAAGCTAGAGTTAACTAGAGTGTATACATTTTTTTTGGTGTTTTATGATATATAGAAATAGTTACTCTAGAGTGAGTTTTCACTCAGTCTTAAATATGTTAAATTGTATAAAATACTTTTATATCGCTCACTCAGGTTGAAGTATGAAGAAGAAATTTGACAAATAGATTTGACATTAGCAAATGCAGTTTAATTATAGTTTCACGAACTTTAAGCACAAAGTTATCTTAGAGGTTGTTGTTGCGTTGTGTAAGCCTAAGACTTCAATATTAAATAGCTTAGGACATTAAACAAAATATATGTCTCGTTACTATTTCAAATTGAAACCATTAATATATGCAAACCCAATATACAATCGTGCAATAATCGATATAACGAATTTAGCATTTTCATTTTATTTTTTCAAGTGTATACGAAAGTCAATTAGAGTTTATACGTACATTGAAATTTTAATTAAATTACATCCAACAACGTTAATTTAAAATAGTGTAACGCGAAACGTAGTCCCGGGTGGTTTTGTAATTTGAATAACATTGTTTATTACAACAAATAATCGACCTTAAATTTTATAACTACCGTTGAAAAAATTAGTAACTTTAATAGCATATTTTTAAAAGGAGATGGTATAGGTAAGAGATAACTGTGTACACTGTGTAAATAACGAGGTATAAGGTAGTAGAGCGACGTTGATTTCAGCATAAATGGATTTGGTACTACCCTCGCTCAGAAGACCAATCTAAAATGAAAGCATTTATGGTGTCATGTTTCTTTGGTGAGTGCGAGACTGAAGGCCTAATGATGTTGAAGTCTCTCAATAGGCCGTCATAATATAGATCACATGCTGCATTATTGCATTATCTGTATTTACAATGAGTATTGTGGCGTGGTAGCCACGTCTTGGATTCGGTTCATGTTTTCCATCAGGCAGAGAAAAGTTACTTCGGCAGCCTCATAGATTAAAAAAACTTTGAAATTCAATATAAGTCATACCGTTATCATGTCCTATATGTAAGGTAGAAATATAACTTCAACGCTTAAAAAATATCACTACGTTTTAATTGATAATATAGGTCATAAGAATATTGCTACAGATAAGATGGTATAATAAGGCTATTTACAAGAGTGTATATATCTACACTATTGTGTAGACTTTTGGTGATGTAATCGTTAATCTAAGTTTATTACAACACCTCTTTGGTAGACCAACTCGTAGAAATTTAAGAGATATCAAAGGGACATATCAAAGTTTTCTCATTTAAATTTTACCGTGGGAGAGCCACGCTTCGGCATGAATGGGCCGGCTCGACCGGAGTGATACCACGGCCTCACAGAAAACCGGTGTGAAACAGCGCTTACGCTGTGTTTCATCGAGTGAGTGAGGATACCGGAGGCCCATACCCCAATCCAACGCCCACTATCCACCTCACCATCCCCCTTCCCCCCAGGCCGCCATAGTGTGAGGATGGTGACCTTGGATTCTGCTCATGCTTTCCATCAGGCAGGGCAGAGTCATTTTGGCAGCTTAAATATAAAAAAAAAAAATATTAAAACCACTCTTGAGCTACTTTCTGAAGTGAATTATATAGTAATTAAAATGTTTAAAATTAATAATGCTAAATAGTGGGTGGAATCTCAAGGAATTTTAATTCCCAGATTGTTCCAATAATATACTTGGACTAGTTTGGAAAACGAGTCATGGTTCAAAACGAAAGTTGAAATAAAACAGGCCCAGTTACTTTGTAGGATATTTTGTCCTCCTGTTCCATAGCAAATTCAACCTCTAGTCCTACACCTAAATAACTCATGGTTAAAGTGACAAATGGATACAACAATTCATGTATTATTTATCTATCTACCCTATTTTTTTCTTTTTCAACTAAGCCTACTGTGTACTCAAGTTGACAGTTTTAGCCTAAAAGATGTTGAGAGATTTTCTTAGGAATATATGTATTCTACGCCGTTCTGAACAACATTTTTCAAGATTATTAAAACATGTATCTGCGTCTTATAATTCCTAGATTATTATATGAATAATGTGTTATATAATCGAGTTTACGATCTTAACATATAAATACTTGTTCTTTTTTCAAATGAAGTATAGTAAAATAAAGACAATTTAAGGGTAGTTTTAAACCCTGGGCACGATTTTGAAGAATTTAGTGACGGTGTTAGGTGTCACATATACAATTTCTTCTTCACCACTCTTAAGAAAAGGCTCCGGTTGATTGTAAGCCTTTTTAGGTGTTACCCTACGTATACACGCAAGTAAAATTGTAGATCTTCGTTATATATTTCAAGATTGTAAAGAATCTATACTAATATTATAAAAGTGAAAGTTTGCGAGGATGTTTGTTACTCTTTCACGCAAAAACTACTGAACGGATTTGGATGAAACTTTACAGTAATATACATGCTGATACATCAGAATAACACATAGGCAGTAGCCAGTAGTAACTGGCCGCGATAACAAACATTGACATATATGCGAGCAGAGCCACGGGCACAAACTGGTATATGATAAATAACAATTCCTTGGATAGGAATTGTTATTCCATAACATGAGGTTTTAAAAAAAATAATGGTATTCGAAATAGACCCTTGTTATCCAAAATATAAATTTTATATTAATAGTATATTTCATAATAAGTACCTACATGAATTAGTTAGTACTCTCACTAATTACATTTTACCTGATACTTTCCAAATACTTACAATTATATTTCACCTAACGCTTACCAAATACTTACAATTATATTTTACTTAACACTTACCAAACATTTAAAATTGCATTTTATCTAATACTTAGCAAATACTTACACTTACATTTTACCTAAACCAAATGTACTGCTTTCCAATCATTGTCATTATTCACTGTAACATTTAACCGTTCTGCATTCAATACAAAATTCTATAATATAGTACCTGCATATTTATATTTCGGTAAAGTTACTTGCATGCACTTATTCACACATAACAAATATTTTTTATGCAATACATGATATCAAACAATGTTTGTTCCAAACCTTCACGATACAAGGCAACAAACATCTGACAACACTTAGATAGAACTATTTGAAACAAATATAAAAGCGACTTCAATAAAAAGCTTCAGGAATACAGTACGAAATCGTGAAACATTCTATTAGGTCTCCTTTGGGATGAGTGACTTTGTGAAGATTTATGTGACGTAACAAGGCGTCTTAGAAATATGACGAGAGGCTTTCACATAGGTATTTTATTATATCCTCAAGGTACGCCCCTTGGGAGACGCACAGAAAGGACCAACATAAATAACAGAAATAATATTTCATTGCCAACGTTTGAGAATAGGTCGGGATTTTCGCAGGTCTCTGGTTTTAGTGTTGCCTTTTACATCATAAGTTTCTTTGCCTATAAATGTTTTGTAAGAAACTATCCCTTTTTATTTTAAAGGTGGAATTGTAAAGATTTTTCATCGAGATGTTTTATTGCTTTGACAGTTTGATAGTATTCATGTATAATTTACCTATAAGTTTATACTTTTTTTTCAATGTATAGAGCAAATGAGATATATATATATATATA